>JAJKFI010000115.1:398889-491901 GCA_029204185.1 Lerista edwardsae
GTGTGTGTGTGTGTGTGTGTGTGTGTGTGTGTGTGTGTGTGTGTGTGAGAGAGAGAGAGAGAGAGAGAGAGAGAGAGAGAGAGAGAGAGAGAGACCTGACCTGGAGTTATCTTTTCTGCTTACTGATACGTAAATATTTGCTAATGCATTAGGCTAGAAAACACTTTTCAAAATGCCTATAAAATATTACTAAAGTATATGCACACATGCATGCCTCATGTCATTTCAAGTACATCAGAATCACTTAGCAAGCAAATATTTACCCTTTTTAAAAAAAATTCAATATATTGCAAAGATTATATACAGGATCACAATGATGGCAGTGCATAAATACCACTCATAATAAGACTACATTAAGGGGGATTAACATAGTAATGGAAACATAACGCACTGTTAAACCAAGGCCACATGCCCAAAGGTACCAGAGTAGCTACTTATCATAAACGCAGCGGCGCGCCCAGCCCACACTCTGCCCAGGGTTTAGGTTGATGCACTGCACCGCTAGCGTCCGCTCTCCACCCACTGACATGCCCTCCCAGCACGCCAGGCTCCATTTTGAAGCCATAGGAGGCCAAGGGAGGGAGAGTGGGCCAAAACCATATGCCTCTTTGAATGGTGAAGCACCTCCTTGCACCCTTCCAGCTGCCCTAGGAACTGTGCACCCAGGGGTCCTTGCCCTCCCCAGCCCAATGGAAGGTCTGCAACTGCATAAAGGACCATCATGGTAAATCCTATAGCTGTGATGCAGGATGTACACCTCTGCTATTACAACAATAATTTTACACCAGAAGGAAAAAGCAGCAACAAAAACTTCTATCACTGCTGTTGTTCACTCTTTGCTGGGTCACCCTAATTGAACTGTACCATCTTATTCAAGCTTTTCCTCTTTTTTCATCCATCTATTTATCATGTTTAGTCTTGGTAGCATTGCTTACATTGTCTACTAATTACAGTAGTCTAGCTTACATTGTTTCCCAGCGTGGGTTATAAAAGGGCATCATCCAGCTAGGGCACCCCATTCAGAGAGAAAACTTGGGTGGAAAGGCAGCAATCCTACACCTGACTTTGGAACAAGCCCCACTGAACGTTTGCTGGTCTTCTGACTTCTTTTAATACATGAGATCAGGTTGCATCTACCTTTGGAAGACTTTGAAAATAACATGAATGCAGAAAGAAGAGGCACATGGACATACCACCAGGATCCATACCACAAGGCTGGGGCCTCCTTACTCTGCATCTTCTTGTTCCACTAAAGAAATGCATAGAAATTTGCACGAAGAACAGTATAGGGACAATGAGCAACCCTTCAGCATCTATGGAATATGAGAAACCAGCATCACACAAGCATTTTACATGTTTAATATTCCAACTGGAATGCCATTGTCCCTCCTGTACCTTCTTTTCAGTTCAGACTGTCCTTTTGCCCACAGCTAAGGATGCTTTCTAAGCAAGGATGCTTTCACAAGCAATCTGCAGGAAAACAATTGAAGGAATCCTGAAGGCAAGAATTCAGAGTCCATTCCTTCTTGATTGCCAAAAGGCATGTTTTGTTTTCAGACAGTTGGGGAAGGAAACCATTTGCTTTCTCTCATCAATAATACAGGACTGGAAGTTTTGCTGAACACGCTCAAAATACTAGCGCTGCATGCATTAATGCACTATTGCAGCAGATGCTCATGCTCAATTACTGAAGGCCTTAAAAAACGTTCATCCATCCAAAAAAATAACTGCAGGAAAGATCTCAGAGCTAGGCTGCTGCTAATTTTACTCCCACTCTTCCTCCTCTTCCTCCTCCAAGTGGTATTCAAGAAAGATGCAGAACATGTAAATGTGACATATGAGAAACATAATTCAAAGGCGAGAGACCTAGTGTTTTGCTTAAAGCATGCTCAATGTGCTTTGCGAAATGGTGTGGGTGTGTGGCTTGTCACTAGCATAGTCCGCGGGCACCGCATCTGTAGTACGCGTAATTGAGGGTTACAGTGTTCCTTAGAGACATTCTCATGAACGGAAGGAGTATGGCTTGCTTTGCCCTTGAATTGGAAGGCGACCTTCGAGACACTGTTGATATTGCCTCCACGGCATTAATCTCTCAACCACCCAGCAAACGAGGCAAGGCGCCCAGTGGTCTCCCGTGATCTGCTCACCAGTCAGGAGTGGAAGGCAGTGGCCACACCCACCTTCTGACTCTGCGTCGTTGAGCCTACTACTAGCCCAGCTCCTGCCTGGGGCTCTCCCTTTGGCGCTTCTGACAGCCAAGCCAAAGCGAAAAAAACAAAACAAAAACAAGCTTTGGCGGTTGAAGCTACCCAAACGAATGGGCTTCCTCCCCGCCCGAGCTTCCCGCCCCCGCCCTTCTCGGACGTCTCGTTGAGAGTGTGCTCTTCAAATGCTAATGAGAAAAGGGGGAAATGCAGCATTTTTACGCGCAGAGAAGCTGAGATGTTCCTCCCCCCTCCCAGGTTCTTAATACACCCCAGACTGTGATGTTTTTAAGGGGTGCACCGCGCGCTGCGGTGGCTCTCAGTCTCTGCTCGCTTCGAAGCTCTAAGAAGCATCCACCCACTGCCCATGGCTACCCACCTCGAGAGGGTGGACGGTAGAGCGAACCTCTTCAGCCCCGGCTCGGGCATTTCTGGGGGCCATGGCCACTAGCCAAGTTCTCTGCAAGGATGCCAGCCAGCGATCTCGCCATGCTCGCCTGCAAGGCGTGGGCAGCCGAGGATGAGTTGAAGCCCCAGCAGGCCAGCAGAAAGCCACTACAGGCTCTCCGTCCCGAGGAAGCGAGCAGCAGGATCTACACCAAACAGCTGCCGCCGAAGACGAGCTTGCAAAGATCACCGAGGCAGCTGCTGCAGTTCAGTCCGCCAGCCAAAGCGCGCTGCTCCCGGCCGCCCACGGGCAGCGCAAGGACGGCAACGGCATGGTCCCCCGGCGGAGGCAGCCGCAGCCTCCCGCTTGCAGGCTTTGCGCGCATACACACAAACGGCACACTGCCCTCCCTTCCCCCGCTGCTTCTGGCACCAAATCCCCAAAGAAGCCGCTTCACGGGAGCCAGTTCTCTTCGCGCCCGCCTCGCTCCTTCCTTCCAGTCCCAGCTCCGCCCACACTGTAGCCGTGTAATCCGGCTCCGGTAGAGAAATGTGCATTTCCACTAGGAGGAAACGCGGGGATCCTGTTCTAATCTCCGAGTCAGGAACGCGGACCCTCCCCCCACTCAATACTTCTCGCCCGTTGTTACTAGGGTCAGTTGCCCCAGCCCCCAAAGTAATACGTTTATAGTATCCCTCTCGTTAGGTTTTTATAGAACAGTACTGAGCCTTTTTTTAAATGGAATTAGTTCATAGCTTTCTAGTCCAGGATGCGAGTAACTAAAATGGTATTGTTTTTCATTTGCTTTAAAAATGCTTTAGTATTCAGCCCAAGGAAGGCCCAAAATCAAGAAGTGTCACATTAAGTCTTCAACCACTTCATTTCTGTGTATCGCTTACAAGCACATAATAGAAGAGGCATTGCTTCTTCATTTATTGTTTCCGGTTTAAAAAAGGGGGGGGCAAGCCTTTCTTTGAGCCCAAGGGCCCATCCAGTTCCACAGCTTCAAAACTTGGGCTACAATTTTATACAGGCATGCCCCGGTATCCACTGGGATTCTGTTCTGGACCCCACCATGAATACCTAAAACCATGGATACTGGGGATGCCTTTTTCAAGATAGGGGAACATCTGGTTTGCTGCAACAAAGTAAAAAAAAGATGTGTGTAATGTTCCCCTGCCTTTTTCATAGGCATCTCAGTATCCATGGGATACTGAGATGAAACCGTGGACACCGAGTGGATACTGGGACATGCTTGTACATGCTTTATCCTGACTAAGTCAGACTCTTAGCAACTTTATAGATGAAAACTCTCCATGCTGTCCTGTCAAGCACAACTTTTTTCTATTGTTGGATGTTCATCTTTAAATCTGTTTTGATAGTGTTGAGCTTTCCTAGTGTTCGTTGGCTTTCCTTTTCTTCTCATTCCACTAACACTTCCTAGCATCACTTCCTTTGGATGGATCCAGTGTGTAGATTGGGAGTTCCCAGATAGCAGCTATGGCCAGGGGTGCACAGCTTCTGCTGATGCTCCAATTGTCCTTGTTCCAGAATAAGGTGGATCTTGTAACTAAAGCATGCATTGCCATGTCATCAAGATTGGACTATTACAATGCATTCTGTTTAAGATTGCCTTTGACATGTGTTTGGAATCTATAGTTGTAAAATGCAGAAGGAAAAGTCTTGACAACACTTGGTTTTGGGGAGTATGTCATTCCATCACCATGCCATCACCATGCCAGCATGATTTAAAATGCTGCTTATTTTCTTTCAAGTCTAGTACACTTGGGACCATGATACCTAAAGGACTGAATCCCTTACTGTTCTGTTCAACTGAGATCAGCAGAGGAGCCCTTGCTGTCAGAGGTATAGCTGGGTAACGCCCTCTGTAATATGTCACATCTTACCCTGGGAGTTCCATTTGGTTCCCTCCCACGTGGCATTCCAATATAAGGGTATGGATGGTCTGTTTCATCAGGCATGTTATATGTCTTGGAATCTGTTTACCTTTGCAGTCTGAGAATGGCTTTTATCAGCTGTCATTGTTTCTTATTACTATTGGATTGGATCCAAAGGTACTCTTGAGCTAGTAGAGTACTCTTGAGCTAGCTAGTACTTTTCAACCAACATGGGGGACTTCTTCTCCCCCTAATTCCTTTTTTTTAACCATTTTGTTTATTTAATTAACTAATAACAGAATAATTCTCATCAATACACACTAAACATCAATGACTATAAACGAAAAACATACTACTTAAACATATACTGATTACCTATAAATTGCCATAAAGCATAGGGCAATTTGTAAAAACCCAGGCCTCCACTCCAGTCTTCATAATACAAATCTCTTTCAGCCATTCTTAAGAACATAGGAACATAAGAAGAGCCCTGCTGGATCAAGCCAAAGCCCCATCTAGTCCAGCTTCCTGTACCTCACAGCGGCCCACCAGTGCCCCAGGGAGGCATAAGACAACAAGATGCTTGCATCCTGTTGCCACTCCCTTGCACCTGGTACTCTGAAATAGCCCACCACCAATGTAAGGAGATTGCACAATCCATCATTGCCTATAGCCCACGATGGACCCTTCCTCCAGAAATCCGTCCAATCCCCTCTTAAAGGCATCAAGACCAGATGCCATCACCACCTCCTGTGGCAAAGTGTTCCACAGATTAACTACCCGCTGGGTAAAAAAGTACTTCCTTTTATTTGTTTTAACTCTCCCAACCCTCAGTTTTAGCAGATGCCCCCCTGGTTCTGGTGTTTTGAGAGAAGGAAAAGAACATCCCTCTATCAACTCTGTCCCTTCCGTGTATTATTTTGTATGTCTCAATCATGTCCTCTCTCAGGCACCTTTCTTCTAGACTGAAGAGCCCCAAATGCTGCAGTCTTTCTTCATAAGGGAGGTGCCCCAGCCCCGTAATCATTGTCGTCGCTCTCTTCTGCACCTTTTCCAACTCCACTGAGATGTGGCGACCAGAACTGGACACAATATTCCAGGTGCGGCCTTGTACAATGGCATGATAATATTGGCTGTTTTATTCTCAATCCCTTTTTTAATTACCCCAAGCATGGAATTGGCCTTCTTAATTGCTGCTGCACACTGGGTCGATACCTTCATTGAATTGTCCACCAGCACCCCAAGATCTCTCTCCTGAGCTGTCACAGACAGCTCAGAACCCATTAGCCTATAGGTGAAGTTTTGGTTTTTTGCCCCAATGTGCATCACTTTACACTTGTATATGTTGAAACGCATCTGCCATTTGGCTGCCCACTCCCCCAACTTGGAGAGATCCTTCTGGAGCTCTTCACAATCCTTTTTGGTTTTCATCACCCGGAAAAGTTTTGTGTCATCTGCAAACTTGGCCACATCACTGCTTATCCCTGTCTCCAGGTCATTTATGAACAAGTTGAAAAGCACGGGCCCCAAGACAGATCCCTGGGGCACTCCACTTTTCACCTCTTTCCCTTGTGAATTGCCCATTGACCCCCACTCTCTGTTTCCTGGCCCTCAACCAATTCTGGATCCATAAGAGGACCTGCCCACTTATTCCCTGACTGTGAAGTTTCTTCAGCAGCCTTTGGTGGGGGACTGTGTCACTGAAAATCCAGGTATATGATATTCACAGGTTCACCCACATCCACGTGCCTGTTGACCTTTTCAAAGAATTCCAAAAGGTTCGTGAGGCAAGACTTACCCTTACAGAAGCCATGCTAACTTTCCTTTAGCAGTACTTGTTCCTCTACGTGTTTTAGGATTTTATATTTGATGAGGCTTTCCACCATCTTACCCGGAACAGACGTTAGGCTGACCGGCCTGTAGTTTCCCGGGTCCCCCCTTCTCCCTTTTTTAAAGATTGGTGTGACATTGGCTATCCTCCAATCCTCTGGCACTGTGGCCGTTTGAAGGGACAAGTTGCATACTCTAGTTAAGAGGTCAGCAACTTCATTCTTTAGTTCCTTAATAACTCATGGGTGTATACCATCTGGGCCTGGTGACTTATTTCTATGTAGTTTATCAATTTGATCTAAAACATCTTCTTTATTAACCATTATCTGCTTTAATTCCTTAGTTAGGAAAGGCTGTTCGGGCTGTGGTATCTGCCCAAGTTCTTCTGCTGTGAAGACGGACGCAAAGAATTCTTAAACATATTCTCTTCCTTACACTGGATCCACGGGGCTTGCAGTTAACTGTTTTAAATATTGTTTTTAACATTGTTTTTAATTGTTATTGTGATTTATTGTATTTTTAATGTTGTAAGCCGCCTTGGGTGCCCATGGGGCAGAAAGGCAGGATAGAAATCAAATAAATAAATAAATAAATAAATAAATAAATAAATAAAATCTTGCCCCATCCTTCTAACATTTCTTCTAACATTCTAACATCCTTCTAACATTAATTGCTGTTTGTAACAATTAATTATAATTACTTCTATTCTTCAAATCCATTAATTATAATTACTTCTATTCTTCAAATCCCATAATTTCTGGTGATGCTCCCTCTCCAGCTTCAACCCATTAAACTGATCTTACACTGATCTGGATGGTGCTACAACCCTCAACCCTAATTGTTCAAGGGGCTGCAGAGGGATGCAGTGAGAAAGAGGGGCAGGAAAAGACCATTATGTGGATATGGATCCTGACTGTACATCTTAAGATTCAGAGTCCTTTGGATTTAGCCGATTGCTTTTTTGTTTATCTGCTGTGTTTTTAAAATCTCTCGAGATTTTAAAGCCCTGTGGGCATCCTTCTGTGATGAAAGCAAGAGTTATTTTTAAAATAAACAAGACTGGACTCTAGCCTGAGTCATGTTTTCATTTTCCACATTTTAGATGGAAGCACTTTAAGCACACTGTTACTTCCATATTATTTGCACACATATGCTGTTTATATGCATGATTGCAGTCCAACCTACAAAGCTTGTAAAGCTGACCCCTGTCTTTCTGGGACTGCCTTATAAAGTATAATAATTCATGACATAACTAAAACCCAGCTGTGCTAATATAAGCATGTGTCTCTGCCGCATAGTGAAGGCTAAAGGGCAAGCATTTTTGGAATGCCGGTAATAGGATGAGATGCTCTTGTAGGAGAGATCTGCTTGCAAGCATAATGCGTTGAGTTCTTAAGGAACAAGATCTTCTATGTTTGGTGCTAGAGTGACCATATAATTTACCATCGGAGAGTCCAATCTTAAGGCTCTCACTGTGGGCGGTACACTCGTACCACCCAGGGAACTGCACACATGGCACCATAAAGTGCCTCCAACGCCAGCCATTACCTCCAGTGCTGGGGTGGCGCCATGGCAACACCGGCCGTGTGCACTTCTGAGGGAGTACCAGTCGGCGGGGTGTGCTGAGTTTGCTGCTGGCCGGCCATGCTACCTTTCGGGGTGGGGTGAGAGGGTGTTCCGGGGAGGGGTAGAGCAGGGGTGGGACTGGCGGCGATTCTCGCTGTTGGTTCCCAACCTCCAAATAAAGCCACTGTGAACTTACTTCTGTGACCCTTCACTTCTGCGCTAGCTAAATAGCCGAATGTAACTATAGCTATATAGCTATAGTCAGCACAGAAGCAAGTAGACCCACTGCCAGCCCTGCATCCCCGTGGAGGCTCCCACAGCTGCCGACTGCTATGGGATGCAGTGGTAGCTGCCTGGCACTCCCAGACGGTCAGCCAGTATAGGATTGGGCTACCCAACACTTGAAAATGAAAGGGGGAGAACTAAAATTCTCTCTCTCTCTCTCTCTCTCTCTCTCATGGAGGCCTCCTCAAGGTCTTATCTCAGTGCTACATTGTGACTGCCCCCCTCAATCAGAAAGTCCCTGCCCCTGACAAGATCATTTATGCCCTGCAGATTTATTGTTGGGACTTCTTTTGTAATGTCCATCTTCAGAAGCAAAGAAGATACATAGATACAGTACTGACAAATAACCAATGCTGTAGTCATAAGGGAACTCCATTATAAGCCCAGAAAAAGGTTAAATTTGACCATTCCTGATGTCTTCAGAAAACTAGAACTCTTTATTTGTGCAAAATGTCATGAATAAAACCTAATCTAAAATGTTTTTTTGCGTGATGTGATGTTTTTGATTTTTAAAATCCAAAAACGTGTAAACCAAAAACAGTGTACTAATTCTATTTGTTGAAAAATAAATTCACTTCCAAAATTATTTATATCACAGCTTCAAGAGTCAATCTTCTGTATCATCATAATTATTTGTACTTCCTGCATCTGAAAACAATATGCACATAAATGTGCATTTATGCACATAAATTTATGCACCTGAAAACAATATGCACATAAATGTGCATTTTCAGGGAAAAAAAGTACCCTGAATCATAAATCAGGGCACTTTTTCTCCCACAGTATTATATGCTTTCCATTGGCAAAATACATTAGAACGTATACTGCAACCTATTTTAAAGTTTGGAAACAGGAAGAATGTTTACAGTTACTGTAGGTACAGACATATGTACAAGAGGTTTGCAATAGACTCGTGAGGTTTCTTTTGTATGAGACAGTAATAATCTAGATCAGCAATTTTCAACCCGTGTGCCGCGAAAGGTTGTGCCACCAGACTTTGGAGCAAGCGGTGGAAAATTACTGAAAAACCTTTCCTGGTTCTGTGTCTCTATTTCTTGGGCAACTGAAGTAACACATTGTCTGTCCCTCTTCCTCCAGAGCTGGTGGAGAAATTTGTTACAGACAGTTTGTTACTACAGTTACCCTAGAAACAGAGCTGCAGAACCCATGGCAGAACCCAGAAGGATCTCCAGGAAGCCAGAAGTAACATCACAGTAGGTGAAGACCATAGGAAAGATCATAGAGGTCTGCATGCCATGAGAAGAAAAACATTAAAAATAGCTGATCTAGATGTTGATCAGCTCATGTCAGACAGCAGTGTAGTTCCATGGAGGTATAATTATTTTTTGCCTGTAAACTGCTTTGTGAACTTTGTAGTGAAAAGCAGTACAGTATATGAATACTGTTGGTTGGTATAATGAGAAATATGTTGCCTCCTGAAATTTGGTTTGCTGTCTAGCTGTTAGTTTGGTCTGCTGTCAGTCCAGCTTTTATAAGGAACAGAAGTACTGGTCCTTTAAGGAGCCATAAGCAAAATATAAACAATTGGGGTTGGGGCTTTTCTGTGGCAGAGATGCAGAATTATTACAACTTGAAGAAACCAAAATACAAACTTCTAGTGGATGACCTCCTCTGCGAGATAAGTATGGAACATATTATAGTCTTCTAAATTCTTTTATAAGTTCCCTGGTGGTCTAGTGGTTAGGATTCGGCGCTCTCACCGCCGCGGCCCGGGTTCGATTCCCGGTCAGGGAAGAAGTATTTTTTCCCCACTTTATTATTACAGTATTAAATATGTGAACCAAAGTGAAACTATTAAATCGGCTTCATCTACTTTTGCTGAACAAGTCCCACCCATGCAAACTCAATTTCGTGCTTCAGTTCACTGCCGCGTGTTAAATGGTTGTAGAGTTTTGCGTTTTATTGTGGATTGCTCCAATTTTTGATTCATTTTAATTATTATTCTCTGTTCTGTTCATTTTAAATACTGTTAGGTTCCCCCCTCCTCCCAAGGTACAGTATCTAGCTCTATAACAACGAGGAAAATACGCATCCTTGTTAACTGTCGACATTTTTATTAATTTGCATGGATTGAAACACTGATGCAGTCAAAATGGGTAACCGAGTAGATCCCGTCACAGGCTAATGAGGGAAGTAATCTGGAAGTGGATGCCTTTGGCTTGCTGGAGTGGCGTGCTCCCTGGGCTGCGGGTTTCGCTTACGACAGCCCGAACCATCTTGCCCACCAGGGTGAAACTGGTCGCTACTAACCAGCCCGCCTCCACCCCGCCTTCAGAATCCTCTGCCTTTAGCAGCTGTATAGTATGCTAGTCAGAAATCCAACAGGTGACGCTTTCCCCTTTTCCAACGTCATTCTCAGTCAAAGAAAGCTCCACCTGTGGCGCTTTTGCTGCCAAAACAAGTGACAAGGATTTTAAAAAGCGCTTCCTTTTAATCTTGTTATGCTATCTTAATGTTGTGGTTCTATCATCCTCGGTTTTATTGCCGTTTGTGTTTGCGTTAAATTCTGTGTTACGGGTTATCTATTCGTTTTTCGGTTTTCCTTTCTAACAGATCGCAGAAATCGGGACAAAGCAACCAACTGTTTTTAAATATGTTATCGGATATTATTTGCCTGTATTTGAAGTGGGCACAGGCCTGGCTACTAACTGTAGACGGGGGGGGTTAGGCTGCAAACCTTTGGAGTCCAAGCCTAGGCATGTCTACTCAGAAGTAAATCCCAAAATAGTCCATGAGACTTACTCCCAGGTAAATGTGGCTACGGTTACAGCCTTAGCAGGCCTGCAGGAAACAAAAGGGATGCGATTAATCGCGATTTAATTACAGCTGCATCTGCGAAGCTAGAAGTAACATCTGGACTGGAGTAATGTAAATAAGGCAGGCGTCCCGTGATCGAAGCCATGCAAAAGGAATGGGCTCCACTGTCCTGCTCCCCCCCCACCCCCGCGGCGGCGCTCGAAAGGAAACCGGGAATTCGGAGCAGAAACAAATGTGAGCTCAGAAAAACGGGAGGGGGGGGAGGAGCGTTTGACTCCTGCAGGAAACAAAAGGTAGCTGCCCGTGTGGCGCACAAACCCGCACTGAGCTGCCCGGGAGGAAAGCTCGTTTTCCGCCACTCTGCGGTCATATTTTTGCCAGAAGGGGAAAGGGGTTGGTAATTGTGCTGCTGATCCTTAAAGCCTCCTCCCGCCTGGGGATCCCGTTGGGGATGCCGATTAGTGGTAGTTGAACTACTCTCAAGGAAATGGCTTGAGAAGCTGTGCATGTCTTTGTCAGTAGTGTGTTACTTGCAGCCTGAAGAGAAGCGAGTGAGGTCCTCCTGGAGAACTGGCTGTCTTGCAGATAATGCTGTGGATGTTCGGTGCGCGCTCACAATATTTAGGGCAGAGAATGCGTGAACGGGAGAGAAGAGGGCGCGTGTGTACGCATAAAGCGACGCGAGTCCGAGGTGCCAGGAATAAGAGAGGAGTCGTGTGTGTGTGATTGATGATTATTACAGTTTATGGGTAATGAGAAAGTGCCGATATTAATGTAATCGGAGAGAAACGGACGTGCGGCTCAGTCTTCTGTAGACTCTAGAAACGGAGTGCGACGCAATTCTTGCCAGCTGCGTGGGCATCGGATTGAAGCCCTGTTTCTAAGAGAAGCCTTTTGATAGTGGGAGTAACGCCCAAGGAAATCTATTTGAGAAATATGCCATTACCGTTGGTTTTGATGCATTTCCTTAGTTGCAAGCTGTATGTGACCATCAGTGTGAAAAGCCCGACTTCGTTGCAAGCTATATGAGACTATCAAAGGGTGAAAAGCCCAAAAAGAAATGTTACTGACAGAATTACTGTAGTACCTCGGTAGTGGGCATGTACTGTCTTGTTTACTAAACAGGTTTAAGCATGGTTTAATTTCGGATGAAAGACTACATGGGAAGCTTCCGAGTGCTATACTTCCCCTTCCCCTTTTTTTCTGCAATCCGTGTGCAATATTTCTTTCTCTCTCTCTCTTTTTTTTTTTTTGCGGTCTTCTGTTCCTTACTTTTTCTATATCATTAGCCAATTTTTTTAAAAAAAGTTATTGCATATCAACTATAATTTTTACCATCAAGCTTTGCGAAAAAAGTCCTTTTTATTAAAATCATTGGGTCTTCCAGCTACTTGCTTTTCTTACAATAGATGGCGCTCTTTGCCAGTACTATATTAGAAATCAGGGTTTTTATATGGTAAAGGAACATTTAGTGTCTTACCAAGACTGGTTGACAGTCAAAAATAATATGATTATTCTGTTCAGTATAAGCCAGAGTTGGAAATCCCATAGAAGGCATCATGTAGGAATAATCTCTTCTGGAATATTGGTTGACCTCCTGATCCCAGGTCACTAATGAAGAAAGCTATAGAAACAGGTTCTACATTTCCAAACTGCAGCAACAGCACTTGTTGACCTGGAAATAAACATGGTTTCGAGACAAACTCATAAGAACATAAGAAAAAGCCTTGCTGGATCAGGCCAAAGGCCCCTCTAGTCCAGCTTCCTGTATCTCACAGTGGCCCACCAGATGCCTCAGGGAGCACGCAAGACGACCAAATACTTGTGTCCCGATGTGTCCCCTGCACCTGGCATTTTAAAGTAGATTATTATTACCCTTGCACCACCCCCAAGGAAAACACCAGACTGAGGTTGGGATTTAACTTTATTAAGCACAAAGTAAATCGTGTAACCTACTGAACACCCATCTCTCCCTCGCCAGTCTGGGCTGGGTAGGCAAAAAAAAAAAAAACTGCCATCCATAATTGGACAATTTGGATGACAGAAGGGGTCCGCGCAGCACAACCCCCGGCCCTCCCTTAACAATGAATAGGGAAGAATTGAAGCCAGGGGGCGGGTTTAGCGGCCATGTTGGTAAGTGCAAAACATTGCTCATTCCAAGCATTTCAGATTGCTTTGCGCGTGATGTTTAGGACTGAATCGTTTACTCCTGAAGTAAAAACTCACGAAAATAACAACGTGTGATCGTGGAGAAACATTACTGGTAACCGTATTATGAGTTAATATGCAATTCCAAGGTTTAATTCCGCGTAATTATATTACTGAACATACCGGACGAAATGCTGTCTATTTTAACTCGGATTGCACTGTTTTGACAGACTTATTTTTTGAAATCTACACAAGCAGAAGTAAAACGGCCATGCCCCATTAAAAAAATGTCTGTTAATGTTCAGAATTTCGAAAATATTACCGGTCGTTTTATTGAGCCGATGTAATGTGAATACATGAATCTTTCCGCGGAAATTAAATCCCATTTTTCGTTCAGCGATTCGCACACCCGTATGCAGAACACGCAGGCATGCTTAAAGAGGTTGAAATTAACTTTTACACGCGCGCCGTGCGAGCGAGCGAGCCCCTCCGGCGGCAATCCTCGTCGTTCGCGGCGCTGATCTGAGTCAGCCATATTGTTCAGTCCAGGCTTCAAGAATGTGACGTCATGGCTTCTCCAGTCATTCAACATCTTAGCGCAGCAGCACCGACTCTACTTGGAAGGCCAGTGCCCACTGCTCCCCTCCACTTCTCTAGCCCACCACCCTCATGTCCTCCACACTTCCTTTTCCACTGTGTCACCCTCTTCCTTTTCCATTGCAGGGAGTGGGAGGAGCAGAGATGGGCATATCTCCAGCACTTAGCAAAATGGGGAAACAGCACTTGGCAAAATGAATTGAGAAACAGGAGGTCTGATTGTAGCTGTATGCATAAGAGAAATGGCATGAATATTTCTAACTGGGCTTAGTGTCAAAAAGTGGCATGATGAATTAGTTGTAAGCGCACAAAACACAAGTCAAATGAAAAACATGAAGAAAAGCAAAAATAGATCCACTGGAAACTTCGTGGCTTGAATGGTTGCATGCTTGCTTAGATCCTAAAGTTAAGCAGGGGTTGCCCTGGTTTAGTGTTGGATGTTTGACCAGACTCGGGCAGTACCTATAGTAGGGTATCTTCCATTTTTTTGTGGTGTTCAGTTTTAATTTTATTATTGCAATTTTCTTCCCGCATCTGTAAAATACCTTTTCAAAGTATTGCACAAACAATATTTCAGGTTCATATGCAAGCATCGTTTTTACCCAAAGCATTACATCCAAGGAATTCTCTTTCCTTCATCTTACTAGAAGTCGCTCTTGGTCAGTGAGGATCGAATTAATCCAGAAGCACCGTGTTTGCTTGCTAAATAAAACAAAACGTGACAGGTACAAACCGGCAATAAAGCCAAAGGCTTTCTTTGGAGCCGACTCTATGATCTCGAGCGATTCGTACAGAATCAGCGTCGCGAAAATAATCACGAAATGTCCCAATTTAGATAGTGCAAGGATTCCATTCTTTCCTGCTGCCTTTTGTACTCAAGGAGGGGAGAGAACGTACTGCCCTGTCCAATTCACAGACTTTCCCCCATTGTCTCTTATTTCCGCCTCTCGGGAGAAAGTGCCTACAGTGACCGGAACCCGCCCGAATGCCAAGGACTTAGAGGCGGGGTCAGTATTATAAAGTTCCAATGGAACGTTTTCGAAGAGGAAGGCAAAGATCTCACGCTGATTGGGTGAATTTCCTCAAAGAGGTGGGTGGCATTTATGCTGAAAGAGGAGCAAAAAGAGTGGCAACTCTAAAACGGAGGAAACTCATAAAGCATACTGATAAAGAAGCAGACAAAACCCTTTTGCACTTCCCTGATGGTCTAGTGGTTAGGATTCGGCGCTCTCACCGCCGCGGCCCGGGTTCGATTCCCGGTCAGGGAAAATTGTTTTGATACTTTCTCTACGGTTTACCATAAGGTGCATAACCTTCTCCACCCTGATATTTTTTTATTTGTTTGTTTGACATATGTTTAAGAAGTAGTTGCGTTAAAATATAACACAAGATTAAGATTAAGAAACTCCTTTGAACCATGTATTAAAAATATTTTATTTTAACATAATGCATTCAAATTCGCTTTGGTTTAGACACGATCCACGGCTTCTGTAGCTTCTCTTGCTGCATTTTTTCTGTGCCATTGCTAGACAAATGTTCTGTGTACTGTACGCGGGGGGGCAGCTTTCTTGCTTCTGTACTGGCAGTTCCGCAGCAGCCTAGCAGACTGAAACTTTAGGAAGGGAGGTTTCTTTTCTGGCAGGTAAATGCAGAAATGTGTTCTACTCGTCCATACTTTCTTTCTCCACCTGTAGGGGTGGGAAAGCCAGTAGCAATAGCAGGGGGCAGATTTTTCATTGCTGCACTGACAAGAGGGGTTCATGTGTAGAACATGGGCGTCGAACTGTTCACAAAGTGGGCTGAACAGCATTCATGGTGCCTGCTGAAGGCCAGAAGTGACATCATGAGGCAGGAAGGAAGTGACATCATTAAGCCGATTATAGTCAGAAAAAGCATTTTGTTCTTACATAGAAACTCATTAGCTGCAAATGACAGAAAAAATGTGCAAATCTAGTTCATAATTTCAAGATTTCAAGATCACACAGGGAGAGATAATGGGAGGCAGAGGAATGGCTTCTGGGTACCCCATCTGGCCTGTGGGCCTTATGCGGACAATACAAGTTGGAACCAGAATCTGGGTAATGTGTCATTTTATTCACAAATACAGTTAAAACTGTTTAGGGTATGTAATGTAAAATGGTGTTTGTTTATTAAAGTATTGCAGGGATTCAAAAGAGCTTTAGAATTGACACGAACTGGGCACCCTCAGTTACTTCTGCTGGAGCCACTGCCCTTACTCTGTCTATACTGGCTGTCAGAAATTGTTACCTTCTTTCAAAAACATGAACAGAAGTTAGCGAAGATCTCCGTTCAAACATGTGTCTCGGCCATCCAAACCTCAGCCCCATCACGTTTTGCAAACCTGTCTGCTGGCAGGCTGAGAATAGTGTCAGGCTGTAGTCCAATCACACGTAGTATATGATCTGGACATCAAAAATGGCAGCCTTGTCACATTTTGCAACATTTTCCACTGGCAGGTTGCAAATTCTGAAAGGCATGATGGAAAAACATGAAAATATTAATTTGATTATTATGAATGTATTGTGCTAGAAAATTGAAACTAGCTTAATCTTTTTTAAAATGTTATTCAGATAAAGATTTAAGTTTGTCAAAAAAGATGAATTTCAATTTACCCGAGAAAGGTATGAAACAGAGAAAACAGCATGAAAAATGTTTTTTTTTTTTTAAAAGGCTAGTTTAGGCCACAATCCTGTACAAACATACCTGTGAGTAAGCCCCATTGAATAAAGTGGGACTTTCTTCTGAGTAGTAAGTATGCATAGGATTGTATTGATTTGTTTTCCTATAATAGGAAATTTTGATATATCTGGATTTTTTTCTAGCTTGACAAACAACAGTTGAGAAGGAAGACTGACAGTGGTGGGTTTTTTGTTGCTGTGCTGCCTCATGACGCAGCGAGGTGACCAGTAGGGATGGACGTGTTGTCCATGCACGGTGCCCTCACCGATCCACATCTTGAGGCTAGTAGGAGGCTACCATAGTCATGGTAGGTCTGGAATGATCCAGAGTGCCTGTATCTCATTAGCCGGCAGACTCTGGATCATTCCAACCCTACCATAACTATGTCCAAGACTACGCTGTACCTTTGTTGAAAAATACTACAGATTTATTCCACAAGGGGGCAGCTCAGTCCCATGGCCTACACGTCTACTTTTCCTGCTTCTGAAAAAAGATTTTCAAGTTGTACATGCTTAACATTGTATTGAAAAGCCACATTCCCTCCCGCAAAAGCAGCTCTCGCATCACTTCTGCACAGAATATTGGATCACATGTGCTGTTTGTGTAATTAACGCAGACACATCTGGAGTGTTTCTGGGCAGAATATCTTCTCTGGTTTGAAGTGGGCCTCCAAGATGGTTTACTTTTTCTTTCTAGAAATGACCTTTCTGGCCAAGTAATAGTCAACTCTAGAAGCACAATTGGGACATCCATATGCGCACACACACTTCATGAAAAAGACCCCAGGTTCAGTTGTAAGCTTCTCCCCTTATCTTGGGTAGCAGAGCTGGCAACTTTGCCTGAGGGCTAGGAGAGGTGCTGTTAGTTGGAGTGGCCTGGATGGACCAAGCATTTGACTTGGCAGCTTAAACTATGTCTGGAGGAACAATTGAAGTGCGGTGGTTGGGCCAATTCGGTTCACTCGTTGTTATCTGCTATCTCTCTTTCTACAGATATTTTTGTTTTTGTGGATTTCAAGTTGTTATTGAGGGAGTGGTTATATAAACAAGACAATGAACAGGATTTAGCCCTCCTGAAAGTTTCTCATTTTTCTCAGATTTATAGTTATTTTAAAATCTCCCACACTAGACCATTATATTTTTATTCGCTTACTTATGTTAAGCTAAGGAAGGCCTTCACGGAATTACGTCTCCAAACTATGCCAACTGCGTATCTCGAAGGTAGATTCCAGGCCACACCTAAACACCTTAGATATTGTATTTGTGGATCTGGGGAGATTGAGGAGGTGGTACATTATATTCTTTTTTGCCACCTCTATCATTCTCCCAGGCAGAGATTTTTAGGTCACATTTTGGCTTCCACTCAACTGGAAAATCCTTTTCTGATTGTGTGTTATCTTCTTTCTGATATTGATCCTCATGTTACTTATATGATTTCTTTGTATGCTAGGGCTGCTAAGGTTATTCGTTACAATTTTGTAAATTCTGGCACTGCAGTCCTTTAATTTTAAACATAGTGGGCGGACTGATTTTATAAGGCCTATGGTTTGATGTTTTTGATGATTTAGTAACTATTCCGCTGTGTAAAAGTTATTGTTTTCCTATTTATCTTTTAATTGTTTTGTAATTGTCATGGCTCTTAGCCAAACAAATAAACTTGACTTGACTTGACTTGGCAGCTTATATGCAGTGGGAACACTCAGAGCCCAATCCTATGGGCTTGTCTTCCCAGCGCTGCTTCCCAGCGCTGGTTTCAGGTATCATAAACATGCTGTAAAGCACATTTACAGCATCTGGCAAGCTACTGGGGCCGCGCCAGTATGTCTATCATGGGCAAATATTGCACAATGCTCAGTTGAAGTCCAGCACTTTTAATAATAATAATAATAATAATAATAATAATAATAATAATGATGTATTCATATACTGCCTTTCTTAAGATCACCAGATTTCTCTAATGACTGTAACTCAAGGCGGTTTACATAGGCAGACTTTTATTCACAAATCCGAAGGTTTTTACAATTTACAGAAATGTTCTGTCTTTCAAGAACAACACTCATACAGATCCTTCTTTCTGGATTTAGCCTTCTTTCTTAGCCACCCGTCTGTCTTCTGCTGGCTGATAAGAGGCTTCCCTGCTCTCACCAGAGACACAGCTGACTTCAGCACACTCCTCCTCCCACGAGGCAGCTGGAACTCAGCTTTTAATCAACTGCAGTTTGCAAGGTCTGCCACTCACAGAGACTTCTGGTAGTCTCCAGCTCACGACCTTCAGATCTTCAGCTGTTATCTTCGGGCAAACGGAGGCATTAACCCTCTCGGCTAAATCTTCTGCCTCTTATCCCCTCCAATGGGACCCTAAGAATTTCCTTAAATATCTCCTAAAGCCAAAGGAATTTGATAGTCCTGAACTTTGATTTGGATTATTCTCAGTTTTGATATCGTACACACAAATACTACAGCAATGCTCTCATTTTCAATCTGTTTTTGGTTCAGAGGAAAATGGTCCTCAGCAAAAATCTTTGCTTGGAAAGTTGGCTTTTTATATTTCTGTTAAATTATTACTGTTTTTGTTTTTGCTTGTTTTGCATCCAGCATTTAGGCATCTTTGGGTTTTGATAGTCACATCAAAAGAACTCTTGGGTGTGAAAACTGGTCAATGTGATTCAGGTAATGCCTAGATTTATCACCAAAGGTCCCCCCCCCATGATCCTCAGTGGGCAGCAGGTACTGGGTGTTGTAATCCTCATTTTCTTAGAAAAGCACATTGTGCCATTAAACGGTTCAGTTGTTGAAATAGCAATTTACTAATGTGACTTAGGGAGCAATCCAAGAGTGCCCTGGGGCAGATGCATGTGTGTTGTATTGCCAAAGGCCATAACGCATTTTTGCACCAGCACAAGGTGCGCTGTGTTGATGCAAGCACTAGTGTCAACATAGTTGCACTGGAGCAGGTGGCCGGTAAGCTGTTCCTGTGCTGTCCCCGTTTGGCCACTGCAGGGCCTTTTCTGGGTGGGGGGACAGGCGGAATGGCGTGCAGGGGGGGGGGCCGTTCCCTTGGGAGGGGCAATCTGGGAAGGCAGCCATTAGGCCACATCCATCCCCCATTCCCAGGCCACGTATTCCTGATTCGGGTCGCCACAACATGGTTGGACTTGTGCGACTGCTAAACAGCAGTCATCGGGGTGGTTGGGGCTTACCCCGGGGTAAGAGGACGAATGTTCCCTTGGTCTGTGCTGAACTCTGGAGGCAGCAAATCTGCATTGGATATAGTGCAGGCCATCTGGCCTGCCTATTTCAGTGCAGGTTAGGATTGCGCTGTCATTCTTGCAAGTTTTCCAAGTCTGGACGTATGATGCAGCAATGTACAAAAGTCACATCAGCAGCAGTAGCCAAATATGTTTTCCCATTAATGAGTGCTGCTCATAGTATTTAATCTGACCAGGACAGTGCTTGCTGCTTAACCCAAGGAATAGTTTTGCATCTTATTCATCCGAGAAGCATATAATTAGTTTGGGCTTTAAAATATAGCTAAATAACAACTGGAAACATTTTTGTGCAGTTACTGAAAATGCATCAAGAGTCCCTACTCTTGATGCCTTTGAGAGAGCTCTTAAACTTGGCTTTGAAAGTCCATCATAAGTAAAGTTCTAGATCTAGTTAAAATATACGGTTTATTCAAATATCCAGACTATATTTTTCTTCTTCTGGGCAACAGCTGTCTGTGTAGCAGTTAACGATAAAGAAAAATGAACTTTGACCACTGATGTCATCACACTGGCCACTAATTGGGTGATAGATAGATCAATGCAGTGGGGTCATGCTTGCACTCCTCTCCTCCTTCAGCTATCTTTGTTCCAGAACCTGCGGTTGCTTTATATCCTGAACTGCTATAACCTCCCCCTCCCTGCCTGGCCTGGCCCTGATCAGAGTAGCCCCTCCCCCAATCATCTGGTTTTAACAACACTTGAAGAGAGTTTGCGGTGACAAGCGTGCTTCAATAGCATATGTTTGCGTGCACATCTAGCTTGGCCCTTAGTTAATGCACTCATCCAGATTCCACATTGCAAAGCCAGTAAGCATTCCAAAACATTCTTCCCCCCCTGGGTACATGTGTACGCATGCAGACAAATGCCAGGCGTATTTGTCACTGCTTGCTGTTACCTTTCACCAAAGTCAGACTGCTGGCGAGGCTGCCACATCCATCTTCACTGCTGCTTGGGAAACAAAGTATCTTGGCATCGGTCTCAAAAGAACTCGGGAATCCTTGACAGTAACACGTTCTTCACAGAAGGAGTCATAGAACAGTGACTCTTTATGGGGGCACCATCCTAACCAACTTTCCAGCACTGGGGTAAGGGCAAGGCAGCTGAGTTCCCCTTCCCACATTTCCTCATCTTAAGGAGGCCTCTGTGGCTGCCCCTCAACTGCTGGATGCAGCGCATGCCCCAACGGCACAATTATGTCAGTGCTGGAAAGTTGGTCAGGATTGTGCCCTTGGCCTACTTGGATACACAGAAGTCATTTGTAGTAGTCTTCATGACCTGCTAGCCTGACTCATAGACCCAATGTGTGCTTGCACGTGACGTCATGACGTTTGGCAGCCCAGGATGGGAGCCACCAGCGCACGTCCCAGCTCGGGGTACGCGGCGGCGGCTTTCTCCCCGCTGCCGCTGGGGCGCTTAAAGCACCCCAGCGGCAGGCCGGGACGCCACCAAGGCGCCTCAGGGCGCGGGGGCCTGCAAATTTGCAGGTGGGGCGGGGCGCCATGCCAACGGCACCCCCCACCTTATGGCGCCCCAGGGCTCGTGCCCTGGGGTGCCATACCCTCGCGACGCATCTGCATGTAAGGTTAAGGCTCCTGTACATTGATGCTTTAGTCCAGTGGTTCTTAACCCGAGTTTGATCAAACCCCAGGGGTTCGGTGAGTCAGTCTCAGGGGTTCAGCGGAGGTGTGTGTCCATTCCATTCGCCAGGGTTGCCAGGTGCATTAATATACTTTTGGCATTCACACAATACTTTTATGGCATTTTCAATGTTTCACCATAAGAAACTGAAGGCTAAACTGAACCGGCAGGCGTACGGCACCTCCTCTCCTGGCCGCTGCTCGGGTTAAAGTGCACATTGATTTGCAGTAAATATTCATTGAGTTATGTTTTTGTTTTTGTGTGACATTCATGTTTTGTAGGTTTTGTTCTTTGAACACAGTGATTTTATGTGCAACTGACGCATGGTTCATTTTGTGCACTAATAAAATACATCTATGTTTTGAATTTGAAAAACAAAACATTATATTTTTCCAACTATGAAGGGTTCAGTGAATGCACTTATGAAACTTGCGGGGTTCAGTACCTCCAACAAGGTTAAGAACCACTGCTTTAGTCAAAGTAAAATGCAAGGGATGGAATGATCAAGATGCTTTGCCTTTCCTGAGACGAGACATACAATACAGAGCCTACTCTTATTCAAGAGGGTGTTTTCAAAAGAGAAAGTGTAGTTAAACCGAGAGCTCCTTTGCCAATTTTTCCCTGGCCTCTCCTACTGAGCTCCTTCCCTGAGCCAAGAGGCAGGGTGCCAAGTGGTCCCTTCCCACACAGTTCACTTCAGGAAGCTGTGAACTCACCTCACGGTGTGGATTATCTGTGCTGAGTGAGGCCAGTGGAGCAACTGCCTTTCGGTCTGCCTCTGCAGCTTGCTTCCTTCCTTATATTAAGGCACCTGGAGCTACAGCATGGTTGTTTTTCTTTTCATTTTCTAGTTCTCATGCGAAGGGCAAATGTGAGTACCGCAACCATCTCCTTTTTGTTTAGTCTTCAGTTATGAAAATCCCCAACTCCCCCACCCCATTTTTGATCTTCCAAGAGCCTCCAAGAAGCTGACCAGTTGCAATAGCCATCTGAATTCGCCCTATTTATGCAGGCGTTTGAAAACAGTGTTCTTTACCTTATTCAGAAGCAAGCCCATTGTGCTCAGTAAGACTTGGGGCCCAATCTTATCCAAATCCCCAGCACTGAAGCAGCCACAATGCAGCCCTGAGGTAGGGGAACAAACATTCCCTTACCTTGAGGAGGCCTCTGTGACTGCCTCCTCACCATAGGATGCAGAGTACACCCTACAGGCATGGCTGCATCAGTGCTGGACAGTTAGATAGGATTGGACCCTTAGGCTGTAATCCTATCTTACCAGAAACAAACACCTCTTCCTATCTATTGCTTCCCCTTCTTCCCCCCACCTGACAACTAATAAAGAACCTGGCTTGAATGCCACCAAGTGCTCAAGAGCAGGAAAGTCAAGGGCTCAGGCAATCCTCCAATATCTGAGTTAAGTAAAACCTGGCAAGGTATCAACTGCAGGGTTCTTAATGACCACAGGTTCTTATAAGCAAGGTCACACACAACTGGCTGTGTGCATTTTCCTGGTCTTCCTTCCAGGCGTTGGATGCATAGATTGGGGTTGCCTACCTGCACCAGGTGTGGGTGCAAGGACTAAGATCCTGGACTAGTGTAAAGATGGGCAAACTCTGTTTTGATTTCGAGCTTGCATTTTTACATCCATACCAACCTTTCCTGCCATCCCTCCTATATTTTGTTGCCTGTGCACTTGCTTCCTTCTTGCAAGTGTCATGTTCTCTCCTTTTTACCATGTACTATACTGTAGTTTTTCATAAACATATTTTACCATTTACAACCTTGCCAGGTGCTATGCGCCAAGCCTGTCCATCCGCAGTCAGTTATTCTTTTGGAATTTGGCACAAATGATTTATGGATTATTGTAGTTATTAAGCTTGCATAAAGAAAAAACAGCAAACTGACATATTAAATATAGGTGCACTTATGCAGGCAATTTTACCCACACATTTGAGAAACTTGGCTAAACAAAGACTGGTCTTCCAGGAGATAACCTATTCACACTTCTGGTGGCAGTAGACAGTCCACAGCGGTACAGGGTCAAGCTGCTGCTGTCTGGGCTTGCCCCGGCTAAACACTCATTCAGGCATTTCACTCCCAACAGGCATACCAAAACAGTTACCACTACTCAAAGTCAGTCAAAAAGAACTTCATTTAATTAGTTATATGTAAAGACCTTTGCATAGAAAAAGGGTTAACGAAACAATGCACAATTTCCCCCCTCCCAACACAGAACAGTATTTTTAAAACAAATATTTTAAAAAGTATACTTTGCATAATGTTTAACATTCTCAATGTTTATTGCTTTCTCCACACAGCAGAGAAATGAAGTGCATAATAATACATGCTGTGCTTTTATTTAAACTTCCCCCTCCCCAACTGCAACAAACTCTCTAGCTCTTGAGTCAATGAATTAAAATACTTAGGTTATTTCATGTTGCTGTAATAAAAAAAAGCAAATTTTTTTTTGCAGTGCTACTCACCTGGGTAGTAAGAAAATAACTTAGATCCTTTTAATACATTTGTTTGGCTTGGAAATGCAGCCCATATGACAACACTGGCAGTGGAAAAAGCCAACCAAAAAGATCCTTTTGCCCACACTTATGTATAGGAAAAAAAATTAATTTCCAATGAAAGACCATGAGTTCAAGAAAACATGCAGCATGTCTAGAAAATTTCTGCTGAATTGTAACCTTCAAAAGGAATCAAACAAGTAAACTGAATATGTCCAACTGCATTCTATTGGCGTATTACTACAGTCCTGGTATTCACCCACCTCTACTTGAATGTACTAGAAATTTTTGCTATCGGCTGGGATTAGGTTCCTGGAAAACCCAGCAGATACCAAACCATTGATCCCATGGGACCAATGGGATTAGGGGATGTGGTAACTAACCTGGTCAGGAATACCAGCAGCAAATTGCATCATCTGCTGTGGCTATCTGAAGCTACATGGCTGCAGGGAGCTTTAGAATGGCTGTGGACTGCCAAGATCAGGCATCTGATGGCATAAAGGGAGTTGTACTCTCGTTCCCTTGGATTCACTTATCCATGGGAGCAGAGTGGGTAGATAGCAAGAACTGACTGTAATTTTAAGCCATTGTGCTAAAGAGTGCCATAAGGTTTTGTTTGCTAAAACAAACACTGAAAGATCAGCGGTCTTGTATCACGTGTCATCAATTAAAGTCAGTACAAAGGAGTAACACAAGGTCTACAGTAGGCAAAAATCTGTTTGGTACTGCATTAGGCTGCAATCATGTACACAGCTAGCTTAATAAATCTCACTGACAACAAAAGATTGAAACTTCTTGCATGCCCTTGGTTCAGGACTTGTATTCCTTTCTGGATCTTGTCACATAATTTCAAGTCTTTCTGGTATTGTTTTCATATATGTACAATATTATTTGCCTTAGAAAGGAAAGCACAATGCGCACGAACACAGCACACATTTGGAAGAGGTCAGGCACTTAACGCATTTTACTCTTTGTATTCAACTTTCAGGGAATTTTTTTAAGGTATAATCCATCACTCCCTTAACAAGTAAAAACACGTGGCAAGAGAATTCATTCTACAGTCTCTACATTTCTCAGGAAATGCTTACAAGATAATGTGGGAGTAATCACATTGAATATCACTGCTGTCCCATATGTTGTTTAATGCAACAACATTAAGTTTTAGAGCAAGCTTTTGGGAATCCACAAGGCTACTTGATCTATACTTTGTGTGAAGAATTTTCTATTGCATCTGCAAAATGTCTCAGGAGGCCTTGGGGAGGAAAGGGTTAGAACGCTCCAACCTCAGTCCCCCACGGTCGGTAGGGTTTACTGTTCCCATTATTGCTGGTTTGCTGAGGGCTGGAAGTTGCTGATACGGACAGTGGTGGGCTGATTGCGGTTGCAGCTGCCATGGCTGCTGCTGCTGCTGCAGTAGGCGGAAGCATCGGGAAGGCTCCAGTGAAAGACAGAGGGAAGCTCTGTGCAGCTGCAGCAGCTGCAGCATGTACTGTGGCTGAGAGCGAGAGAAGAGAGGTAGAAAGCGGTGGGACACAGGGAGCAACGCTGCCCGCAGAGGGCACTCTAAGCGTGGAGTCAGCATGAGCAAAAGTGGCCGTGAGAAGAGCAGATCCATGGGGAGGCACTTCCGACGCTGTTGAGAGTCTGCAAGGGGAGATGTCTGAGGAATGCAGTCCATTCTGCTGCAGTAAAGCTGCAGGGAGATGGTGGAAAGCTGCTGCCCAGTGGTGAGGGTGCAAAGGGTGGTGGTGATGGGCCATGGACGAGGTCATTGCAGCAGCTTCCCTCTGAGAAGCACACGAGCTGAGATGAGAGACGAGTCTAACTCTTAGAGGATCAGATGTGTCGAGACCTTCCACAGAACTCAAGTATCTCGCAACTTCAGTTAAACATTCTCGAAACCCGATGCTAATGAAATCCATGGCAAGAGCATGAGCATCAAAGTAACCTGGAACACAGAATAAAAGCCACATTTAACTATCAGATGGTTTTTTAGCCTACCTTGAAAAATCATACCTCTTTCTGGTTTTTTTAGAGGTAACTTTTTAAAATTTATTTTAAAGATATATATATATCCCACCTCTCTAGCCAGAGACAATCCTAAGCAGTTTACAGAAAACAACATTGAAACAAACAATAATCAGTGAAGGCAACATAAAAAATACAAACTGAAGGCCATCCTAGTAACCTCATCACCCCAGTCTTCCTATTGTTGAACAAAAAAACCAAGCTAATTGTTTTTGCTAACTGCTATTTAATCTATATATAAAAAAGAGAACATGGGTGTGTTTGTGTGTTCATACGTATGTTCTGCATAGGCTCCGCAACGTCTGGAGCAGTGGTCTGGGAACAGGGGTAAATTACCCCAAATGGGGTAAAAATGAAATTCCTGGGGGTAATGGATGGTCGCACTGCCGAGACATAGCTGGGCATGCATATGAATCTATATTCATATGGCCCGCTCTGGGTCCACCCTGGGGTTGGGAGTCTCTCTCGCCGTCTCTGCAGGCTGCCCGAAACGCTTGAGGCCTTCTGGCCTCCCCCGCCCCGCCTGCTCTGCTTCTGGGCGGTGCCCTTGTTCCACGGACGGAGGGAGGGAGCAAAATCTCCTCCCCAGAACATCCTGCTGATAGGGGAGGGGAGGCTCCCCTCATCTGCAGCTCCTTCTCTGGGTTGTTCTCAACCCTCTTTGATTTTGGGGAGTCGAAAAAAGGGGGCCCTGGCAACGGCGGTGGTGCCAGCAGCAGCCCTCTTTGGAAAGAGAGTGCTGGAATGGCAGCGTGTGTCAATACTCCCTTAGGGAGAATGATGGTTGCATGTCGCATCTTCTCTCACAGTAACAGAGAGACAACTTTTAACAAAGGGGGTGGTGGAGGGGAAAAAAAAGTTTGGTGCGACTTTTGAAGTTGATTCTAAGACCTCCTCAGGAAATATACTTACGATTAAATTCCCCAAAAAATACATAACAGCAAATCCTCAAAGTTTGGTGAGGCTGCAATCCTACTCACACTTACCTGGGACTATAGTGGGACTTACTTCTGAGTAGCAATTGTATGTGATGTGATATGTATGTGATATAGATATAGAGTTGTATGTGATACAGAACTACAAGTGAATATTTTTAAAAGGGAGTCATTAATAGCAGATCCTCCTCTATTACCACCATAATCTTTCTAGGTAAATCTTAATATCAGGGAACTTTCAAATCAAGGGGATAACGTCGGCGTATCTAAATATATTTTGGGGTAAAAGGTAAAAAAGTTCCCTGACCCCTGGTCTGGAGCGATTGACACCAAACTTGGCACGCATACACCTTGCAGTCTGGCGACAAACACTGGGGCGGTCAGACCCCCCAGAACCCCCAGGGGTGTGGGTCCGGGGGGGGCACACATGGAAATGCTTGAAAACAGCCAAAATTGGCATCAAATCTGAAGTTTCCGGGGTCGCCGAGATGAGTGGCAACACTCCCGACACCGCTGGAGTCCAGGTTTGGCCCCCCCTCGGTGTGTGGGGCGAGAAGGCGTGTAAAACAAAACGTCCGCCATGCCCTGCTGGAACGCCTGGAGCAACATGCATGAAACCCGGCACGCATATGCCTTGTGGCCTGGCGACAAACACTGTGGGGTCAGGCCCCCCTACCGCCCCTGGGGGTGGGGGTATGCAGGGGGGCGCGTGAAAACGGTCAGAAATGGCCAAAATCGGTGTCGGATCCTTAGTTTCTGGGGTTGCCAAGAAGAGCGGTGACGCTCCCGACGCCATTGGAGTCCAGGTTCGGCCCCCCCCTCGACGCGGGGGCGAGAAGGGGTGCAAAACAAAACGTCCGCCATGCCCCGCTAGAACGCCTGGAGCGATTGACACCAGTATGCTTTATGGTCTGGGGACAAACACTGTGGGGGTCAGACCCCTTAGCGCCCCCAGGGGTGGGGGTGCACAGGGGGCCCCATGTGAAAATGGTTAAAAATGGCCAAAATTGGTGCCAAATCAGTAGTTTCTGGGGTTGCCGAGACAAATGGTGACACTCCTGATGCCGTTTGAGTCCATATTTGGACTTCGGATAATTTGTGGCCCGGGCAACGCCAGGTAAAAAAAGCTAATTGAATATAAGAAAGGGGCCAACCAGACTGAATACAGGGAAGGGGCCAACCAGGGGCCCAATAGGGAGGGCATTCCACAGGGTTGGTGTCATCATTGAAATGACCTACTGTTTAAGACTGAAATTTCTTTGCAAGATTTTCTATGGTACCACCAGATCAAAGGGTGTGTGCAATCCAAGTGCACAGAATAATTAAATATTTAACTATGAAATTCTGTCCTCCTCTTTCATGTAGCAATATCTGGTACTTAAATATTGGATTATGATATTTTGGATTCAATCCACAAAACTTCTGTAAGAAAGTCCTATTCTGACTAATGTAAGGGCCCAATCCTATCCAACTTTCTAGCAAAGATGCAGCACCAAGCTAAGGAAAAAAATTCCTTGAAAAATCCTCCGGGACTGTGCCCTCCCCCACTGCAGTGCATACCCTGTTGGCATGGCTGCAGTACTGGAAAGTTGGAATAGGACTGGGAGAAAGTCTTGTTTGCTAGGGTTTTGTTTTTGTTTTTTGACAGCAAGTTTAATATATTTTAAGTGCATTCTATACCAGTAGTTTTGCTGTGCAAACTGCAATGAGATAAATGAAAGCCAGTGGGATATCTGGGGGGGGAGGCAATTGCACCAGGCAACAAGCTTTAGAGAGGCAATAAATGGACCTTGACACTAGTGGCCAAAATTGTGAAAGCCTTGGTAAGTAGGAATACTACCATCATGTTACATATCATTGGAAGGGTAAGTCAATGAAGAATGCAATGAAACAAACCATATTAGAATATCTGTATACTATCAAACGTTATGGCCAGTTAAACAGAAAACTTTTTATTTATTTACTTAATTAAATTTTATTTCCTGTGGGGGAGGGGCTACAAGCTCTTCTTTGACCCCAGGTAGCAGCTGCCCTGGCTATTTCACTGACGGAAGTTTATCAAGAACATACCCCTAACATAACAGGTAAGGAATACGAACTCCTTACATAAATTATATTAATTTTAAATCAGTATAGAAGTGTTTCCAGTAAATAGAATAGCAGCAGCGACTCTTCAGGGCATACACCAATGCACACCGTTCCAATTCAGATTGTTAAAGTTAAGACTACACAGTGCATCCCTTTTGTGATCAACTATTCAATTAAAATGCAAATTCAACAGTAGTAATTTGGAATGTGTGAACATGGAATTGTTGTTGTGACCAATCAGGTCTAAAATGTTTTCAGGAAATTTTAATATTGCAGCCTGAATCTGCAACCCCTGCCCCTTTGGCTGATGCAAGCCACTTGCAGCGGCCAAGGGCTGTCACTCATGAGCCACATGTGCCCCAATTCAGACCACACAGCGTGCTCGGATTCGGGCCACACGGCATGTTCGGACTTGCATCTGCTAAACATCAGGCGCAGATCCAAGCATGCCCATTGGGGTGGCTGGCATCTACCCCAGGGTAAGGGGACGAATTTGTCCTTGCCTTGTGGAGGCTCCAGCCTGCTCCTAACATGTGTTGGATACAACGCAGGCTGCCCGGCCTGCCGGTTCCAACAGAGGTTAGGATTGCGCCCTTAGTTACATATGCATCTAGGACTAGGGATACATATATTGTATTTATATGCTGTGTTTTTGAAACAAACACAGGTGGCCATGCAATGACCTGTTCTTCACTGGCCAAAGCTTCCAAATTCACTCTAATCCAGCAGCCTGAGCCTCACACAAATATTCCTATGAATATAACCCCCATTAATTGAAAATATCAGATGCTTTTCAATGAATGGGGATCCCAAAACATGCAGCAGAGATTTTGTTTTTGCAGCAGAATGTGCTAAATAAATGTGTCTCACCTGACTAATCAACTAATCATAATTAAGTTAGGACAGTGAACTAGACAAACAAGCCTACAAATTCCCTCTTTTCAGCTTCTGTTTGCACTGCTGGAAATCCTGGTTTGTTTCTTTAAACCATGGCTCCTCAGCTTGGGCGCTACGATTTAACACAGGCTTACAAACCTGCATATGAAACCATAGTTTAAAGTTGGTTTCACTTTCTGACTTGAAAGCTCAAGTTAAACTATAATTCCCACTTACAAAAGTGCCTGTGTAAACGTACCAGGTGTCCATGTCATAGCTGTATAGAAGCAGAGATGAGTGGGTAGTGTGTGGGCTCTTAATTTGACATCAGAACTAGCCCTAAGTAACCTCTAGAATTGTAATATTCTTGAGCAGTACATTTGGTATTTCTGTTGTTGTGATATGTAGGAAGTCCTACATCTACTACTGAAATAGCATTTACTTGGAAATATTTACAAAAAATCAGGTTCTTAATCTGAGGAAATGTCTTTATTAAAAAAAATCCACAGTCAGTCAGTCAACAGGTACTTATATACCGCTTTTCAACACGAAGTTCACAAAGCGGTTTACAGGCAAATAGTAATAAAATTAAATGGTTCCCTGTCCCAAAAGGACTCACAATCTAAAAAAAAAAAGGCAGCCCGCCAGCAACAGCTACCAAAAGGACTGCGCAGGGGTGATGAGGGACAATTACGCTCCCCCTGCTAAATATAAGAGGAACACCACTGGAAAAAGTGCCTCTTGCCCAGTTAGCAGGGGTTGCCCACAGCATTTCTGCTAGATTAAAATTTCTGATTGCTAGACTCAGTCCAGGCAGATATAAACCCATTGTCATTTTAATATTTTGTGACTACTGATATGCTGAATATCATTAGTTATGACTCATGATTTTACATGGCGCCATGCTGAAATTGCAGGTGGGGCAGACTTGAAGAAGGCCATGTGGTGAATTGTTGGCTTTGTGACAAGATCCTGGACCATTATATCAAGAATGCCAAGTTTCAAACTACTTCTGGATAGCTCAGTGCTCTACCTATGTCTGAGACAGATATTTATATGCACATATAAACAATGAAAGTTGCATCTCGTTCTGCCCATAATTTAAATAAGAGGACATGAGTTTGCTATTTGTGCAAAGACAAATTGCAGAAGAATGTCTATTACCTTCAAGAAAAGTGGCAGCTAGAAATAATGTTTAAAAGGAGTGTTTTAAAGAAATGTCACCAGTAAAATTATACCTTTCTGCAAAAGATGACCTTGCGATAGTTATTGCAACTTGCATATTTGGACTTTAAAAGTTTGATAACTTTCACTTTAAAAAAAGAAAGTCCAATTGCCATTCTTCATGATGAAACTTCTCCTGCTTTTACTGTGTGTCAGTAGCATACCCATGGGTCCTCTCAACTTCTTTCACATTAGTAATCAAGGTTACCTGCACAGACTAGGATTATGTGTCAAAATTACACAATGCAAGAGGCCTCAAATTCAACTTTGTGCTCCAAAAAACACAGAGTTGAATCCTAAGCTGTGGTTCAACAAATATGCCTATATAAGGCAGGGCCTTCACGGCTAAATCCTGAGCCCTCTAGCATGGGCAGTATGAGCATACCACCTGTGCTGGTGTCACAAATGTGCTGACTAGCGCCAGAGCTCACCACCCAGAGGTGGCATACAGTCCCTGGCACTGTGCTCTTTTGGGTGGCTGGGAAGGGCAAGACAGGGTGGGGGAAGGGACTGGCAGCGACCTTTGCCGCCAGATCTTGACCTCCATGTCAGGCCTCCCATGGAGGCCTTCAAATCTGCACTAGCTAAACAGACTTGAAGAGTCCCATTGACAGGTCTCCGGGCTTACCTAGGGGAAGGGGACAAATGCCCCCTTCTCCCAAGGTGCCTCTGGTGGCTACCTCAGGATACAGTGGTACCCATTTGGCTACTACTGTGCTCGGGGTGGCCAGGCAGCTCAGGACTGGGCTGCCCATCTCCCAACTGAAGAGCACACTTTTAAGAAAAGAGCAGGGGAGCAGCAAAAATCCTCCCTCCTTGCACAAACAGACATTTTCATTCACAGAACATCATCACAAAATGCAACTCATGGCTCTCAAAACAGCACAGTGCAAACATCAACTAGCATAATGTTGACAATTGTCCTAACTCTGCTGCAATCAGTAAATACCTCTGATGAGTCCACTTTCCTAACCCCATATCACTGCAACAGTGACCTACGTAAAACTGAAGAGCATAATGAGTTGGGCTTCTTTCATTAGAGATGCTCAAGTACAGTTGTTTGTACAGATGCAGGAAATACCCAGTAAACAATGACATCACACCAACCTGCCTTTTCATTTTCAAATGTCATTGTTTTTGCATTCAATGGCTACAGCTCTATAATTGAGAGTAAACTCTGTTGATTCAATGAGATTTAAATCCAGATTAGCAGACAAAGGGATACAGTTAAACAGGAGCAGTTAAAACTATTGGAAACCACTTCCTGTTTCACAATTGAAAATCAGAAGTGGTTTTCAATTGCTTTTATTTTTTACTGCTCCTGAGGCTTGGGGGGGCCCTGCAGAGGCATCTGTGGGGCTCCCCTTCCCCCCAGAGGCTGGCACTGTCAAAGGTAAATTGGAAAAAAACCTGCCCCTCAGCAGCAGAACAATCCTGGGGATTGCATTGCTGCCATAGCCCCACCTTGGCACCCAATTAGTGCTCTCAACTCCCTTGTAGTAGTTTGGGAAGCACTGGTTTAAATGTACTGTTTTGTTTCCCTACAACCGGAAATAAACTGGTAGGTATGCATGGTCCATCATTCTTAACCTCACAAAAAGGGAGTGGGCTAAAAAGCAATGCCTTGCCCAAGGACAAACTCTAGGCAGCCTACCTCAGGATTAGCCCTGTCCACACACTCTTAGCTTCTATGGTACACTAGCTTTCACATCACCATTTTTGAACAATTTCTTTTTAAAATAAGTTCCATTTACAAAACAGTTTACAATTGAAAATAAAAAATTAACAGAACAAAAATATTAACCTGTTACAATGTTTAACCTTTACCTCTCAAACAATATCTTTCCCTTCTGTGTCTCTAGAATGCATGGAAAATGTTTCCAAAAACTTCCTCGGCCACAGTTTTAAAAGTTGTTATTCAGTTTGGAAGCCACATTTTGTACTAGGGTTCCAATTCCATATCACACACCCACAGAATGAGCACAGATAGTGGATAGTTCTTTCCTCCTTGTAGTATTGTATAGGGTTTCCTCTTAACTATCCAACACTCAAAAGGCTCAAGCTTAGGTGTTGTCCTAGCAAATGAATGGTGCAGCCTAATTTTGCATGGAAAACATTCTTTCTAGAACAAAAGGCAATACATAAACAATAAGGAAAGTTTCCTCTGGATCTACTTCCCGTGGTATAGCAGCTGCATAATGAGTTTTAACTTTGGTTTTGTTCCTTGCTGCACAATTGTTGCCACAGCCCTCCTTGTTTATGTTTGGATGTTTGGGGTATTTGTTTTGTCTCCCTTGTGCTGATTTCAGTGCTCTTTGGAAACCCCAAACAAATCTTTAACTGGGCTGCCTGTGAATGAAGCTTTTACTCTCCCACAGTGTTATGAAAGCAAACACAAGCCCAGGGTCAAGTGCTTCTTTTGTCCCAGTAGTTCTTTCCCACGAGTTCAGCCCTGCCTTTAGCATTGATTTCCAGTCCTTTAATCTAGAACTGCCTAGCCCAATGAGTCAAAAGGAGCGTTTGCTAAGGTTTCCCCTGCTAATATTAGGAACAGTACAAAAATCAGTTCCGTACCTTTCCCGCCTGTCGCCTGGAGCATCTTCAAATGATCCACTGTCATTTGCAGGATTTCTGCTTTTTCTAATTTGGCAGATCCCTTTGAGATAAGAGGCACAAACAATAAAGGCTTAAAAGTATTGCATGCTTTGATTTGATAGACCCTTTTGAGTTCCATCTTATGGTTTCAATTTTCCCCACCATTAGAGCATTCTCAGCTTAATTCTTCTATTGAGCATCTGTATCCCAGACTTTATTTTTAAATACACTTACTATATCACAGTGTGTAACATGACAGAAGAAGTGCACACAGTTAAGACAAAAAAATATACTACAGTAGATATGCACACACCTACAACTTTGAATAGTGGCTTTTTTTGTGGCAATGCTTTGTGTTCATCAAACCTAGATTTGCAGAGGTTTATTTACAAATCTAGATTTGTAAACCTAGGTTTGGAGATGTTTATTTTAATTATTGATACTGTCAGAAATCATAAACTGAGGTTGAGAGATTACACATTGTGGATGCAATCCTAACCAACTTTCCAGCACTGAGATAGCTATGCCAATGTGGCATGTTCTGCATTCTGCAGTGGAGTAGTAGTTACAGAGGGCTCCTCAAGATAAGGGAATGTTTGTTCCCTTACCTTGGAGCTGCATTGCCCTTATCTGGGTGCTGGAAAGTTGGTTAGGATTGCGTCCCGAGTGACATCAGAATTTCAAAGGTTACACCCATGAGCACATAGCTTTGAGAAAAACTGAAGCCAGGTAGTTCTATCCAGACCAAAAACTTTTTATTGGCCCACCGTGGTTATCTTGGAGAGAGGGAGGAAGGGCGTTATAATTTATCATGGATATGCCAGACATAATTCTGCAGAATGTCAATTGCAACTTAAAGAATTAAGATATAGCTTGTACAAATCTTAAAACCTAAGAGCAGAAATATGTCCATGTCAACAGTAGGCCATATGCCATTTTTAAGGATACCATACTAAAAAATGATTCCCAAATAATGGATCTATCAATGTGACTGGGTCACTTGTATCTGGAAGTAATGCAAGTTAGGTAACTTTCAGGGCAGAAAACTAGCCAACTCACAGAAGCCAAATTACAGTAACCAATTACAGTAAATTAGGGAAAAATTGTTCTGACAATATATTAAAATTCTACTGAGGAATTCACCGTCAGAGCAATTTCACCCAAACTGGAATGGTTACCATTGCTCCATTCTAACTACAGGGACGACCATCAACTGAAATGACAGAACATTGTCTTGCTTCATGGGAGCTTTCATTAGCATTTCTACAGTAATAAATGCTTGTTTTTTCATTGTTATCAAGAGATAGTAATGTTGGGTGGGAGGAGAAGAACACACTACTGAAATTTTTTAAAGTGATCTTTAACTCATGGGGCAATGCTGTGGGCACAAATATTCAAGCTTTGTATTTTTAAAGCTCACTTCTATATTATTGCACTTATGCATTAAATGTTCATCTATAAATGCCTTCAAATTCTTAAGGAAAAATTGCAAAACTGCTCTGGTCATTAGGCTGGGGGAGTGGTACTGGGGATGTCATGAGTGCTGATCGATAAGCGACTATCACACAACCAGGTAGTATTTTCACAGTGGTAGGCTGCTTTCACATTTCAACATCAAGCACACAAAAGCCCCACAAAACTGTCTTCAAACCATGTTTTTGCTTCTGAGTTTTTATTTTCTGCTGCCACCAAAAGATGTAACCATGAACATATGTAATTAAGGTTCAAGCAGGGACGAACGGAGCCCCGAGTGCGCCCATAGCAGGGCGACGGAACCGCACCCCCAGCACATCGCCCCGCCCCATGCATCACCCAGCCACCCCTCCCTGCACCCGGAATAGCTCCATTTTGGAGCAGAACAGACTCCAGTGAGGACGGGAGGGCCACACAGTGCGGGGGTTCATCTGCGGACTCTGCGCGGGTTTGTCCGCGGACTCCGTGCAATGGCACCCCACCGCTGCCGGTGCCCATGGCTCGCGCCACCCCGGGCTATACCCTTCCTCCGCCTCTGGGCTCAAATGACACGTGGTAACAACATGTTCTAACATATCCCTTTTGTTTTTATGCTCTGCTTTGTACATTATCTCAAAAGCAATGGTGCTGTTTCTTGTGTTCAGACTGAGCCCAACACCCTTCAACTGAGGCTCAATGTAGCCATCACAAATCTATCACTGTGGAGATAAATTTCATAGCATCATCTCATCTTCAAAGCACAATATTTTCAATGGCACCTGATTACCTATCTAGCTGTGAGTCACGTCGGGGATCATCAAGCAATAAATATATGTGTGTGAACCAGCCACACGAAGTTAATAGAATCCTAAACAACTTACATGCAGAGGTATTTGAAAAGGGTGTCATTTACTTTATTCAGAAGTAAGCCCATTGTGTTCACTAAGGCTGAGGCTGTAATCCTACCTTACTCACTGGAAACAAACACCTCTACTTATATGGAAGTAAATTCCATTTTCACATCAAAGAGATTTACTTTCAAGCAAAGTGTTTAGGATTGTGATACAAGTTCCAGGGTAGCTTGCTCCAACAATAAACTTTGACAGCTTGGCTGGAAAATGTAAATATTGTAAATTTTTTTAATTTTTTTTTTTACCATGAAAACCACGTTGTAAAAACCTCTTTTTGAAAAGAGGTATATAAATATTCATAGTGATTAGAGGTCGGTAAAAACGGTTTTATTTTTTCCACAGATTTCAGTATTTGCCAAACGTAGAAGTGCCAAAAGCAGCACTGTGTGTTTTTATTTCTTTATCACTGTTTTCTCCCACGTCTGTTACTACTACTACTACTACTTTTGGATCAAGTTGGCAGTACTATCATGGCTACTAGTATTTACTTGTGTATGTGAGAAATGTTCAAGAAGCAGAGTACACGATTTAAATGGCAATTACTACAAAACAAAATGACAGTGAGGCAACAGCTACAGTGAGGCAAAATGCTGAGCTTTAGCAGCGGACATATGGGTTGAAATCTGTGCTTGCTATAAAACTAGCCTAGCGATCCCGGATAAGTCCCTTTCCTTCGGCCTAACCTGCTTCACAGGAGATAAGTGAGCGAATAACCATGAAATACTCTTGATACTGAAAACGTTTCTAGACATCATTAATACTTGATTCAGCTTTGATAATAAGTTCATTCCTTTATAACCTTCCATTACTGCATGTGCTCAATTAGCTCCTCACAGAGAAATGTTATTGCTTAAACTCCAAATATTTTTGTTGGCGTAGGTTGGGTGCAAAGCTGCAAACCTACCATAAGGACGAAGGGTTTGCAGCTTTCCTTTGGGTGATATGAAATACAGAAGATAGGAATTTTTTTTCTTTAGGTATTGAAAACTGGCCAGCTTAGGCACTTGATCCTAAGTTTAAACAGGGGCACCACAGGTCATGTGAGAACTGCATTCAAAGGCACTCAAATTTCCAAAAATCAAAACTTAAGGCACATGGTTTTTTGGCATTTATAGATTGTGTGTGTACAGGGTTATCTTGGATTGTCGGCTAAAATTTATTTATACTGAATTACAACTTGTATGTTCCTCTGTGCTAAGTTTTCAGCACAAGTAGTTTCGGCACGGACTTAGCACCAGCTCAAAACTGCCTGTTGCTGGATCATTTCCAAAGGCTTTGGAGGCCTCGTTTTATAATGTTTGTGGTTTTCAAGAAGTAAACAATGCAGTGGGACAAACAACTGTTGTCTCTTGTCCTAGTTCCTTTGACTAGCTGAAAAAACCTCCGTCCTTTCATGCTGCCAGTCTGTTAAATGGTGCCACTTCGAAAGTTGCACAAGGTATAAAGTGGGTAGTGTGAAAGATGTTTTTCCTGCTCTTTGTCAACTGTTTATATCTGCTTCAGGATTAAGTTATTATCTCGCATCTGCATTATAGCACCTGTTCTGTACAATACACTATTCCAGGCCTTCTCAAGCTGTGGGTCAGGACCCACTAGGTCATGAGGCAATTTCAGGTGGGTGCCCATTCATCTCAATGTGTATTTTATATTTACTACATTAGACTTGATGCTACCATGGTATGTAACTGCATTTTGGGAAATGTTACAGATCTGTACTTTTCATATGTATATCATTGTTGAAAGCATAGTCAGTGGGGCTCACTCCTGGGTAAGTTTGGATAGGACTGCAGCCTATGGAATGCTTGGGGAATTTTTTAAAAAAAACACATCAGCAACTGCATGGGAGGGTTAGGAGGGCCCTTATTTTCAAACTTATACTTATTGTAAACTTTTAACTTGCAACCCCCTTACATTAGTAGTAGGCTACTTCAGAAAGCCAGATGCAGGGGAGTGGCAGCAAGATGCAGGCATCTTGTTGTCTCATGTGCTCCCCGAGGCATCTGATGGGCGACTGTGAGATACAGGAAGCTGGACTAGATGGGCCTTTGGCCTGATCCAGCAAGGCTCTTCTTATGCTCTTATTTACTTAATTGATTTGATTATATAGGGTGTCCAAAATTTTTCTGCTTGATGATAACACTTCTGGCCATGACATCACTTCCAGGTTTATGACATCACTTCTGGTGAATCCTGACAGATTGTCATTCTACAAAGTGGGTCCCAATGCTAACTTGTTTGAGAACAACTGCACTATTCTATGCCAACTTTACTACTATAGCAAACACCATCTGTCCTAACCTCTTCATGAAAAATTGGGAAAAACGTGCAGCATTACGTGTAACTTAGAACACACTGACATCACAGTTTTGGTGTTATTTATTCAATGAACTCCTTCAGAGTAAGTGGAGTGAAACTGTAACATATGGTTCTTATTTTAAAATGTATGTACCGTATTTTCTTTAACATTTTCAAATAATCACATTGGCATACATTGCTGACAGTTTTTCCTGTGTTATGACATTCTTGCTTTCTTCTGCATAAGCAGAACATCCACTACCGCCACTGAGTTGTATCCTAAATTTAGTCAGGCATGACTAATTCCCACTGATTGAAATGGGAACTAGTAATGACTAACAGCAGAATCCTGGGTTCAACATGCTTCATCCCAGGTGTTATAACTAAACTTAGAATACAGGCATGCCCCAGTATCCGCTGCGGTTCCATTCCAGACCCTCCTGTGAATACCTGAAACCGTGGATATTGGGGATGCCTTTTAAAGATAGGGGAAACATAACTGGTTTTGCTGCAACAAGGTAAAAAACATAAGTGGTTTAGCTGCAACAAGGTAAAAAAAGATTTGTTTAATGTTCCCCTATTTTTTTAACAGATGTTTCAGTATCCATGGTATCCGTGGATAACTAAAGCCATGGATACCAGGGCATGCCATTATCTTTAAAGTCTTAATCTAAAACAGCAGAATAGTTCCACTGAGTTCAATTATGCAAAACATAATTGTAATCTTAAACTTTCTCAGTTTTGGATATATTGCATCTTTGGAACTAATAGTGCAATCTAAAGAAAATCTCACTAATTCAGTGGTACTTACTTCCTATTAAGTGTGCTTGGGCTGCCGTCCATAAAAGACATTTTTATTTCAAGGATACAGTGACATCTTCCTCTTTCGTAAAGCACCATACATGATTACAATTTGATATGGGCCAGCCAACAAAGCATACCCTAACACTCTTGTTACTCAAAGGATTTGATAAATAGATTCTAAATACGAAAGGAAAACCCATTTGGAACAGGTACTTGGTACTGTAAAGGAATTTTCCTCAGCTCATAAGACAGTGTTGGTGGTCAGTTTTAATTTTCTCCTCCAAATATGGCACAGCTCACTTACTCGAACCCACCAATGTTGATTCCTCAGGTACTCTAGTATGGCAGTGCATTTAGCCTTCTTGCCCTCAGCTTTTGGCACACTAAGAATAGTGTGAACAACTGTTCTGAACAACATCTGAACAATAGCAGCAAATTATTTTAGGGAGTGCCTGGCACAGAGGACCCTGCTTCAGGGCCAAAGGTTAAAGCAGATGATTTTCAAGTCTCTTTCATCCGCTACAGTTTGAAGCTTTGTACTGAAGCTTTTGAATTTTCACCTTGTTCTTAGCAATAGCAATGACAAAAACCACATGTGCTCTTGCCAGGATCAGAAAATAATGCTTAAGAATAGGATTCTACAGAATACATATGTCAGCATAATATTTCCTGCTGCCCCTATGATTTTTTTACTAAAGAAACGTGCACACATTCTATATGTCCATCATGGCACTTCTACTGTTTCAAATTTTGCTAGTGGATTTTTACTGGGCCTTACTCACGTAATCAGTTTGGAAAAGTGTTCATTTAAAAATAACCCTTTGTACATGGATCACTTCAAAGAGCCACAGCATGAGCAACAATTGCTGTATTAAATTTATTTCTTTGTGGGCATTTAAAAAATATTACAGGTTGTTTTAATAGCTCACTTATTAAGAAACTGAACTAAATTAGTCTATTCCTAGCACGGAAGATTAAAGATAAAGAAATAATAAATCAAAAGAAACAAAAAAACAGAATGTCTTTAAGAGATTTATTCAAAAGGGTATTTGACATATTTTTTAAAGTATAAGGAATAAAGAAAGAGTTTTCTTAAAAGAAACAAAACCACTACTGGAATTCATAGAAAGAACAGAGGCAACATGAACAGCATTGCCCTTAAGGGAACAACAGACCAGAGAATGGAAATGTTTCTTTTAGCTCTGTGGAGGATTTTGCTTTTAATAGTTTTGCCACAACAAAGCATTTTATTGAAGTGCCTGCTCTGTCCCAGATCAGGACACATCAAGTCTTATTTTAATGAGACTTACAAAAGACCCAACATGAACAGATGAGATACAGAATATATTTATGTATGCTTACTTGTTTTTCAAAAGCAGTTGGCACAAGCCGTCTCAGTTCGGATAAGCTGTTATTTATACGATCACGGCGCCTTTTCTCTATAATCTAGTTCCCAAATAAAACAAAATGTACATAAAACAGCTGCAAAGGTACACAATGGTAAAAATTTTTTTATCATGCAACACATGCAATTGTTACATTAAAAAACGTGATGAAAACCTTACCCCTCTTCTTTTTTTCCTGGCCATAATCTGAGATGTTGTTGTAGGAGAATTTGATCGGATCACAGAACTGGCACTATGCCTAAGGAACAGTTCAAAAGGCATGTCAGGTGCTTGCATCTCACTGTATTGTTTCTTAGAGATATCTAATCCCCATCTCCATACAAAGCCTTTAAATACCCTAATAACTGAAAGTAGTGAAAAGCAGTCTTCACCCGTTTTCTTCACCCCCACACTTCCCTTAGATTTCCTGGCTGAACAATTTATTGGAACAAGTTTTCCAAACATGCCCCGCAGTCTGAGTTCAACTTGACAGAACAGCTTCAATCTTGGCAAATGTATAGCGCATTCAACATAAATAAGTAGAATTGTCAGTGTGCAATCTCATACTCTGCTGAAGATAAGTCTGACTCAGAGTACCCTTAAAATGGCCTGCTTGCAATACTTTTCTTGCTTAGGTATAGATGCTAGAGCACAAAAGGCACAGGTCTTATTTAAGGTTGTGAATGGCACACGTGTGGCACAAATTACTACTTCAATCAAAATATATGGAGGCAGTGATCTGGAATGGGCTTGCATCCATTGATTCTGTTGAGAGAAGCAGCACTTTAAGTGCCATTCACAAAATACATAAAAACAAACATACTTTGAACTCAGGTATGTGTACAAAAAGCATTAAGAGATTGCCATAATTTGAAAGAATATATGTTCCACTGAGATCAGTGGGACTTTCTTCCAACTACACGTGTTCAGGATCCAGGCATCATGTATTTTATCCTGACATATTTGGTTAAGAACGGTTTTTTTTTAAAGCTTTATAAATGTCTGTCATTCAACAAAATTATAAAGCTGCAGCCATCAAACACTTCTACGGTACAATCTCCATTCATTTCACTACAAGCAACTTCTGTTTAATATTTGCTGTGCCATTCAATTGACAATAGCCTGAGCCACTAGAGTGTTCTAAATCAAAGTCCATGAATGATCCTAGCTTGTATAAGTCACGTTGCTTTTAGTCTATGCCCGGTTACGTGTTTCAAGATGTTGGGCATGAGCCAGCCAAACAAAACTATTTATGTGCCTCATTGATTACAACAGGAGGAAGTTAAGCACGTGTTGGACTTCATGTTGGCTGGACTGTGCCGTTTAGTTTTAAAATGATCGTTGCTGTACTACATGGGGTAGTGGTTCTGGAGTTGGACTACCCAGAATCAAATCCCCACTAAGCTTTCTGGGTGACTAAGCTTGCTTGGACCAGGAACTTGGGCCAGGCACTGCTCATCCTAACCTACCTCACAGGACTGTTGTGAGGACAAAAGGAGGAAAGGAACTATGTATGCCACCCTGAGCCCCTTGGAGGAAGGGTGGTATAAAAATGTGAAAAATACTATTAGAAACATATTAACTGGATATAAAACACATAACTCTTATATTGACTTATATATTTGTACAGTATAATCTTTTCAGTCATAATACAGGCATGCATAAACACAACCTGCTTTTCCCTCTTTTAAGTGGCTTCTTTCCATTTAATGCAGCTACTATTCAGTGATTTGAATTGAACTGAACATTTTCCTTAGGCCAAAGATTTCCAGTCTTACTTGACTCTGAAGCAGACCCACTGACTATAACAACACTATTCTAGTAAGTGATTTATGGAATAGCACTTTAACTAGGTGTAAGAGATAGAGAATGCACATGATTAGAAAATTCAGATTCAACTGCCCAATTAATCTGGACAACCAAACTTTATTGAGATCAGAACTGAATTACTACCTTGTACAATATAAGTTAGCCTAGCTGTCAATAAGGACTAATAAAAGCTATGCAGACACACTGAAGCAAGATATTAATATAGGTTAATTTAAAATGGATTATAAAAGGTGATCAAATTGCATCATGTGAATAACAATTCATTATACTCCCAGATATATTCTTAGCAAACTCAAAAATACTAGTCAGAGCAAATAATTCATCTGAAATGTTGTCTTGCTTCTATCAGTTTTGACATTTAACCAGTTCCCTGTAGAGTAAGACCAGCCAAAAACTGCTGCTAATATAGTCATTCTCCCGGCAGAAGCCTGTGCATGTCTACTCAGAAGTAAGTTTCCCTGAGTACAATGCAGTGTTATTTGTACCAATATCAAGCTGAAGAAATTAGTAATTTCTGCAGTGTTATTTGTACCAATATCAAGCTGAAGAAATTAGTAATTTCTAAATCCACAATCCTATGTATGTTTTCCTGGAGGAAAAAAGCACTATTGAACATAATGGGACGTACTTCTAAATAGACATGCACAAGATTGTGCTGTAAGTTATACACATGAGGTTCCTCTCTTGGTGATGTGAGAACCACATGGGAAACAGATTTATTACATCCCATCTCAGACAACCTCTTGGAAAAGGTCTGGTTTGTTCAACAAGAGAGATTTAGGCTACAATCCAAAACATACCTGTGCTTACTAGACATCTAGTACTAGACATCATCTCAGGGCCCAATCCTAAACAACTTTCCAGCACTGATGCAGCTGTGCCAAAGGGAAACACACTGCATCCTGCAGTTGGTGGTGTGGTCAGTCACAGAAGCTTCCTCAAAGTAAAGGAAAGTTTGATCCCTTACTTTAGGGCTGCGTTAGCATTGGGAAGTTGGACAGAACGGGACCCTATTTTACTTCTGAACATACCTTTTTTATTACATTGTTTTCAAAGTCACAAAGTCCTTCAGAATCACACATAGTCCTATATCAGGATGTTGAGAACACCCAAACTTAATTCAGTAGATAAGTCACTTAAATTTTTTTCAGTTGATTCACAGCCCTCTTGAAAATGTATCTTGTTTTGCTGGCTTCATTCTTCAGCCACTCATACTACAACCATCTCAAGGGTTGAGGACTGTTAGACAAGTAGTAAAACAATGATTGGAATAAGATGTGCTTAAGTGTATCCTGTTCCACTTCTCCCCAAAAATTCTCCACTCATTATTTTAACATAAAATACAATCACGCAGAGTTTTTGTAATACTACAATCAGACTCTCTTTTCCTTCTTCCAGGGCATCCACTTGGAAGTTTTTACCACATCCTTCCTAACAGATAAACCATGTCATCTAAAGACATGCTAGGAAGGAGATTTCCAATGGCTCTTCTTTCTACTGATCTACAAAAAATTCTAGCAAAAGGTTTCCTACTGAATGTTAACCTGCCCTCTCATCCAAATGCATCAGGCAAGATTGTCTGACATCATCTATATGGATGTTACTTTACTATAAGCCTAGCCTGTATTGCAAGGCAATACATATTTGCATAGAACCTGCTATTCCCCCTATCAATGCTGCTACTGCCCAACACATGTTCAGTGCCAATAGCATGCAGATGTTAACATGCTGCCTAACTCCCACACCCACTTTTTTAAAGTTCAATATCTAGTCTGCAGTTCTGATGCAAAAGCTTGCAAGATACTACATTACTTCACATTTGTCTTAATAAAGGTACTTAATAATGCTGTATGGATATTTTTCCCTGCCTAAAAAGCATACATTCCATACTCACTAGTATTACACACTTGTCTTACTGAAAGTATTTCTAAACACTAGGAAATAAGTCCCATCGCCAAGAGAAATTTTATGACTGGAGATGCCAGCAAGACAGGGCAAAGATAAAAGGCTAAAGATAAAGTTAGAAGATTTAGGGAGAGGAATAGCAGAGGTTGCCTTAACTAGACAGTTAAGAAAGGTTATGTTTTTAAGTGCTCTAAACCAGAACCTATTTATTTAATAAGTGCAGGATACTTTCACTCATGATAAAAACAAAATGCAAGAGGGCTTACAAGGAATAAAGAAACAAAGACTGCAGTCAACACACTTACCTGGCACTGGGAGTAAGCGCCACTGAACAAAATGGGACTTACTCCTGGGTAAACATGTACCCAGGATTGTGCTTTAGGTAGGATTGTGCTTTAGGTAAATGAATAGATTCCCCCGAGGCTCAGAATATCCTCCTAGTTTCATAACGTTGCAGCTAAGGTGCTAGTACATAGGACATAATAAACTATTTTGAGTGCGGCACTTCCAGCTTTTAAAGAATAAGTCAAATCACCTCTGTCCCCCTTCCCGAAATTCCATGGGAGGAAAAGACAAGACTTACCCAGAATAATTATTTTCACTGCCTACGTCTATAGTCTCGTCCATATCGCTGTCAGAGGTAGTTTCCTCGCAAGGCCGCTTCATTGTGGTCCAAGAGACAGTACTACTTCCAAATCAGGAGATAAATAACAAGAATGAGAGAGTTCTTCTTTTTCCTTTTTGGACAGCCTCTGGATTAAACCCGCCTAACCCACCCCAGCCGGCGCCAGCAAACCGAGTAGATTTCTGAAGCTCTTTCCCACGCTGCAGTTCAGCCTCAAGCGCATAGCCCCGCCCCCTGACAACGAAAGCCACGCCTCCTCTCTCCCGGGTGAGACGCCGGATTGGAGAAGCGGAGGCGTGACTGGCAGACCTCCTTCCCCAGTCTTGCGCTTGTAATCTCCTCTTCATTGGCTGAGGCGTAGAGGCTATCCCAGCGCCAAACACTCCTGGGTGTCTTGGAAGCGTGGGAAAGCCCCGAGCACCTCCAGCACACAAGGGAGACGGGAGGAAAGGGGGAGGGCTGGCGCTGGCTGAGAGGCACCTTCAGGTCTGCAGAGTTTGGACGGCAGGACTTGGGGAGGAACTGATCAAATCGTTTCTTTCGAGCTGCCTTCACAGGTCCCTTAAGCGAAAGATAAGAGTGGCGCGCTGCGCAGCCGGCGAAACAAGCCACAAACAGGATAGGAATTCACCCATCCAGACAGCTTGTTGAATTCACCAACAGTGAAAAGTGACACCCAAAATAAAGTGTGATGGAGACAAAGATGTGTTCCCATCTATCTTGTGTGTGAGCATCTCTTTGTGCGCTGGAGCCTCCAGTGTAGAGACGAACATGGGGTCAATACTTATACAGTTAAAAAGAAATGAAACTCTTTTCCTTATGGAAAAAAATGCAATGGGAATGATGAATGTTTCTCCTTCGTGGGAATTTGGGACGCTTGCAGCATTCCTGAAAGATTCTAGATCAAAAGTGCATAAGCAGATTGATTTCATCACTTGGGCATTTTATTGTGGCTCCATTTTCACTTGCAATGGGATCCAGGAATAGGATTATGGTGATAAGCTCTTGCATAGCGTTAGTTCTGTTCTGCTTCGGGGTGTGCTTGTTGGGACGGCCCGGTTATGCTGCAATCCTGTTCACACTTACTCGGGCAAATGCCACTGAACACGGTGGGATTTACTTCTGAGAAAACATGAATCCGATTGTACTGTTAAAAGGCACGATGTGAAGAACCGCAAAGCACAGTATTTAAGTCGGACGTTCCGAGGCCCCTTTCTTTCTTGTTTGCCTTAAGGGTGCTTAGTGTGTGTAGTGTGAACCTCTCCTGTACTGGTCGGTTTTTTGTTTTTGTTTTGTTTTCTGCGAGAAGCATCCTCGTGCATAGCAGTCTTTCCTAGACGGACCTAGACTCTTCTTTCAATGCATGCTTGGCATTGTAGCCCAATATATAGCCCAGGGACATAATCCAGAACCTGAAGCCCTTGCGCGTCTGTCGCTTTATCCCACTGAAACGAAAGAACTCGAGTGGACTGAACTGGCTTAAATACAAATCCTTCCTAGTGAGCTGGGAATCGGGCCGCGCGGAGGGCAGTTGAGCTGGTACCCCCTTCTCCCAGCCAATCAAGCCTTGATGGATGGAACTGACCGGCTGAAACCAGCAGACGCACAGCCACGTGGCCGATCACCACCTCCTTCAGGCAAGCCGAAGGCAGAAGAACGAGGCAGAAACAGGATTCGTTGAAGGGCGGGAAATGCTGGGACTGCCTGTATTTACGGTTGCTGCTATTACAGCTGAGAGACGACGGTGATAAATCACGTACACTGTCTTAGTGTGCAGACGTCTTCACGTACACTAACGACGGAAGTAGGCAGGAATGAGACAATAAAATATGGCATAAGGGGACAGAGAGCGGGGGCAGGGTTAAGAAACAGAACTGAGAAAGAAGAGAAAGGTGAAAGTGGAGGGAAGCCGAGACGGCTGGGAGATGAACCCAGAGCTGAGAAGCAAGGAACCCTTCAAAGTGACGGGGGGCGAGAGGCGAGGAGGGTGCTGCTGGCTGAGGAGTGAAGGGAGCGCTAGGGCTGCCTCGGGTCGCGCGCTCGTGCTGCTGGCGGCGGCGGGGCGGCCTCCCCGTGTGAACAGAAACCTGACCCGTTTCAGCTTGGACGGCTTTTGAAATGCAACCTGCACCGCGCAGTCTCCCGGCCTGTCTGTCAGCCACCGGCGCGTCCCCAGAAGGGTGATGCGTGCGCGAGCGCGGCTCTGTGCTCTCTCTGTCTCTCCCAGATCTCCCTGCTCGCCAAACGCGGGCCCGCCAGCCCTCAATCGCCTCTCTCTCTCTCTCCCCGCTCCCGTCAGAGATCTTGGACGCTAGGAGGGACCCTGTGCCGCCAAACTGCCGGAGGCGATATAATAAGAAGTCCGGCGATCTGAGCAACTCGGCTGGGAGCGGGAAGGGGGTGTGTGGGGGTAGGGCGTCTCTGCAGTTTGGCTACACTCCCAAATGGAAATGTGTGCCACTAGTAGAGATGAGGAGTCGTTTCCGACCGAGTAAATGCAGTTACTCCTCTTTGTGCTTTTCGTCCCATGTGAGCATCTTGATACGCGCCCGTCGTGAACGGCAAAGCTGACGCTTTTTCTTTTGCCGTCTCCCCGCTCCCTTTAACTCTTCATATTTCCCACAGATATCGAAAATGACCTTTTATTTAGAAGTACGCCGGACAGACAGTTCATTCCTTTCTTTGCTTTTATGAGGCTGACAAAGGAACTGAAAGAGGTTGCACAGTTCGGTTTTGCTCTTTTTGATTCAAAAGAGCAACGGGAATTCTAATTGGAACAGCAGCGCGCCCAAATATTCTGCGCGTAAATTCGGCCTTACGAGTTTTTGCTGTGTCACAGCCTCGGATATTCCTTTCCAAATCCTTGTTTAGGCAAAGCGCTCCCCGAGTGGCTTCGACCTGACAGTCGAACTCCCTCACAGGGTTGTTGCTGTGTGATTAAAACACGGAATACGAAATGCACGCTTGCTCGGGTTCTTGGGGAGATTGAATGGGAATCCAAGTGCAGTAAATGTGTATTGGTAGCACCATTTGGCTTTGACATGATCAGCGTTCTTCCCATTCCCAGTGTGATAGCAAGTGCGAGAAGAAGAATTGTTTTTTTGGATTTGATCCAGTCCCCAAAGCAAAGAATTAAAAAAAAAAGTTTCATTGGGCAGCCCTGTGTCCTAGATAGTAAAAGGCTTTTGCTGATCATCAGTTGTGGAAAGAATGGAAGGGACTTTCCTAGTGGAAGTTGGGGAAGACTAAGGGCGAAATTGCTTCCCGCCCAGCAATCAAACAGCGCGCGGTGGCCGGTCGCTGTTTTGGCGCCCACTGAAGCACAAACAAGCGCTCCACCGCACTGGATACCTCTTGAGGGCGCGCGCCCGGGCTTCCCCCCACCCCGAACTATGGTTTCTTTGACCGATGTGCGAGATGTGGAGGGCGTCAGCACGTGCGACAGCCTGACGAGATAGCCCACTCAAGCCTGTGCGTGAAGCGGGAAACCCTGCAGGGGAGAGGAGAACGTTCTAGAGGCGGCGCTAGAATGAGTGGTAGCGTGAGCGGCCCTGGAGGGCGCCGACACGCGCCAAAAGTTTTAGGCGCGGAAGACCCGAGCGACCAAACTCTGTGGGCAAAATTACATTGAACATTTTACAGCGCAAGTCTGTACGCGTCTACTCGGAAGTAAGGCTCACTGTGTTCAGTGGGGCTTACTCCCAGGAAAATGCGTATAGGGTTGCAACAGGCAAACAACAAGAAGGGGGGCGGGCGCGCTGGCGGGTGTAGTACTCGAAATGCGCAAAGCGAAAAACTCCTTGGGACGGGTGTGTACGGCGGGATAAGTGGGTGGGGTAGAGAAAATAGTAGGGGGTGACAGTAGAGTGCGAATTAATTCCTGCACGCCCGTGTAAGTTGTTAAGGCTGATGGCTGAAAACGATTGTTTGTGAGGGGAAAAAAAATGTGTGCGTGTAATAAATTAAAAGGGAGAAACTCTGCAACGTGCGTGCGTGTGCGTCTAATACGTTCGGAAAGAAAGCCGTACCAGCTCCTTGTTCCCCGACGCCCCGGGCTGTGTAATTATACATAGTGACATGTTGCATGTTGCTCTTTCATGTGGCTGTTACTGCGTAAAGGAACTGTGGGATTTCATGCCTCATTGCTTCTACAGGGACATCCTTTTCATGCTAATGTTTGCAGAGTTACTAAAAACTGCGCCGCTACTCAGACACAACAAAAGCAATAGCCCTCCTTCCCCCTTCAGCAAAAACAAGCGGCAGTTCTCAGGGTTTTTAAAAACATTCCCCACAATGGACTGATTTAAGGAACTAGACACACACTCACGCCTACAGTATTAAGGCCTTTCATGGAAGCTGAAAAAAGCCGAGTAAGGGAGCATGTGGTCAGAGTTTGCACTCAGAAAACCATTCAGAATCCTGGAACAACTCTTTTTAAATATATTCAATTAGATTAAAGATAGCACGATTATCTTTTTTTTTTTTGTTTTATGAATTTAAAAAACTGATTTTTTTTCAAAAAGAAAATGTGCTTCAAGAAGATTTCAGCCATTATATGACTATTAAATATTCATTGCAATCCATGTTATCATGATTATTATTAAGAGTATTTATATACCACTTTTCAACCAAAAATATTTTACAAAGCCATTTACATAGCAAAATAAATCAGTCAATAGTTTAGTGTCCCCAAAAGGCTCACAATCTAAAAATGCAAAAAAGACAACAGCAAAAGCCACTGGTGAAAATGCCATGCTGGGGTGAAGAGGAACAGTTGCTCTTCCCCTGTTCAGTATTAATGGACACCACTTTAATAGGGGCTTCTTTGTCAGGTTAGTGGGATTACTCTTACCACAGTTTCTCTTCTTGCTGCTTTTAGTTTGACCCTTTAATGAAACATTCCTCCAAAATAATATTACTTCATTCACAGAATTGTGAATTGATTTGAAATCTTCAAGAAAGCTAACAAAAATCTCTCTCTAAACATTTCTTTTTAAAATGATTTGATTAATCATTTGATACAGAAGTACACCAATTGATTTCAATGGGAATTGCTTCCAGTCAAGTAAAGATAAGCATAGGATTCGGACAAAGTTTCAAATTCCAATTTTTCAATAAACTTGTCATGCTGCTTTTGACAGATTAGCAGCTTTCAGTAGCCGTGCCACTGCATAAAAGTAACAATATTGTTAGTTCCCACCTGCAACCTGAAGGGGTTCAGCTTAGACAGAGGGTTGCCATTTCAGTGAAAACAGGTCTTACAATCTTAAGCATGTTTAGGTGCAATCCTAACTAACTTTCCAGCACCAGGGTAAGGGCAATAAAGCTCCAAGGTAAGGGAACAAACATTCCCTTAGTGGATGACTACTCCACTGCAGAATGGAGCATGTACCCCACTGGAACAGCTATGTCAGTGCTGGAAATTTGGTTAGGGTTTGGGCCTTAATTGGCAGTTAGCCGCACTGAGATCAGCAAGTCTTACATATGAATATACAGACAGTTTTGAATAAGCGTGTTTAAGATTGCAGCCTTAGTCCAAGTAAAATGGTTGGTAATACATAATAAAACGTAAGTAATGAAAATAATGAAATATATTATTATTTAAGGATAATATTAACACATTCATATATAATATATGTGTCACATATTCAGCTTTTTATTTAAAAAAAAAGCTGCTTGCAAATTACAAATAAAGTTCTGCTATGGCCAAATGGAATAACTAAATGAATCAACTGTTTTACTGTAACAGCTATACTACAACAAGAAAAATAAAATAGTTTTCAAAATGAACTCCAGTAGATACTGTTTAAAATGGTACCAGAAGGAAGAAAAACACAAAACTCCTTCTTCCTTTAATGCTGCAAGTTGGCAGTCAAAAAAGAACTGAGGAAGAGGGACATTCTACCCACTCTTGAGGCATTTACAAAGTACGGGCTAGAATACAATACCAAGCTCTGCAAGCTTCTGAGGACTGTTCTGCAGAAGCACAGAGCTCCACCATGTGTGATTGCACAAAGAATGACGAAAATTCCATTCTGCAAACAAAATCCCCAAAGCTGGTATTTGAAAACGTCCATAATCTTGTCTATCTGGTTGCAAGAACCAAGTCAGTCAGGTCAGAATGACATACACTCCAAGGCTCAGAAACAAAAATAAGCCTCCATGTATATGCATTCATCTGACTTATTTCACAATTCAGCATGAATTATGTGCCTCTGGAATTTTTTAGCCTTCTTTTCAGAACAGCGAAGGCAATCTCAGGCCTAGAATGAGTCAATGTGACACCTGAAGCAAAATGCAAATACTGTTTCCTGCAGCACCTCAATCCCTTTCCTGCTTGGTTTCAGCTTGGTGGGTGGTGGACCGGAGGGAGCACTGAGACGATATGGGGTGCAGGGCACCCATCATGAGTTCTCTGTTCCCTCCTAACATGCTGCTCAAAGAAACTGCTTCAGTCACCCTCATTGCTAGTCCATTGCTAGCTAGATCCTGGCGAAACTATATTATATAGTCAAGCAAAGAAAAGGATGTGACTCAGAACCCAATCCCATGCAAGTCTACTCAAAAGTAAGTCCCATTATAGTCAATACAGCTTACTCACAGGGAAGTGTGAATAGGATTGCAGCCTCAGTGTGATGGTGGTAGGAACCAAAGGGTTCTCAGGTAGACAGGCAGTTTTGAGAAACACCAGCAAAGATCTGAAAGCTAGGCCAGCAGTCATTTTTAAATTAGTGATAGTAAGAGAAACGGAATCAAGATTGCTGGGAGAAATATCAACAACCTCAGATATGCAGACGACACCACTCTAATGGCCAGTGGCGGTCAGGGCCGGGAGCGCGCCCCATGGAAGGCGCTGAACACGCGCCCCCCCAAGTTGCCCCACTCCTGCGCGTCACACAGACACGCCTCCCTTACCCCCAAAACGCTCTATTTCGGAGCATAAGGGAGGCGTGGGCAGGCCAGAAACCGCACGGTCTCTCCCGGACCGCGCGCAATGGCGCCCCACCACTGCCCCGCGCCCCATGGCTCGTGCCATGGGGTGCTACAGGTAAGATACGCGCCTGCTAATGGCAGAAAGTGAGGAAGACCTAAAGAATCTTCTGATGAGGGTGAAAGAGGAAAGTGCAAAAATTGGCTTGAAGCTCAACATTGAAAAGACTAACATCATGGCAACCACTCCCATCAGTTCCTGGCAAATAGAAGGGGAAGAAATGGAAGCAGTGACAGACTTTATTTTCCTGGGCTCCAAGATCACCGCAGATGGTGACTGCAGCCATGAAATTAAAAGACGTTTACTTCTTGGGAGAACAGCTATGGCGAACCTAGACAACTTAATAAAAAGCCAAGACATCACCCTGCCAACAAAGTTTCGCATAGTCAAAGCTATGGTTTTCCCAGTAGCAATGTATGGCTGTGAGAGCTGGACCATAAGAAAGGTAGAGCACCGAAGAATAGATGCTTTCGAATTATGGTGTTGGAGAAGACGAGTCCCCTGGACTACAAGGAGATCCAATCGGTCAATCCTCCAGGAAGTCACGCCTGATTGCTCCCTGGAAGGACAAATCCTGAAGCTGAAGCTCCAATACTTTGGCCACCTCATGAGAAGAGAGGACTCTTTAGAAAAGACCCTCATGCTGGGAAAGATTGAAGGCAAAAGGAGAAGGGGGGCGGCAGAGGATGAGATGATTAGATAGTGTCACCGAAGCAATGAACATGAAATTGGGTGAACTCAGGAAGCTAGTGGCAGACAGGGAGGTCTGGCGTGCTGTGGTCCATGGGGTGCGAAGAGTCGGACACGACTTAGCGACTGAACAACAACAAGAGAAACAGAATGAAAGTAAAGTTCCATACTGCAGGATTATTGGCCCAGTCCTTCCCTTCCCCTCCCACACTGGTGCAGCCATGCCAAAAATGGGTGAATTATATCCAGTGGGGAGAGGTGCAAAGCAGAAAGCTTTGAAAAGGACAGGGAATTTAAATTCTATAAGCCTTCCACTCTACAAAGGGTCTCCTTGGACCTGTGCTAGCTCTTTTGCTGGCATAGGTCCAAGGACAGGAAGAGGTTGGGGAGGCCACCAACAGACAGGATAGGATCTGTGGGCAAAACTGGGTAGGGAGGAATGGATGGTGGGAGCGGGTGGAACTGATGGCAATGGCATGCGCCAGACCCAATTGGAAGCTCACTTCTTGGCACTGTTCTTGGGAAATGAGTACACCTTAACTTTGTGCAGCAGGGAGTTCAGCAATGTGGAAGTTAGCTGATTATGGGATGTCATCGCTAAACATCTAGAGGTGGCATTGTGCTTGAATCACATTGTGCTTGAAGCCACAAAGTTGTGCTTGAACCACTTACAGGGGTATACTGGTGTGAATACATGAAAGGAATCACCTCCTCAAACTGTTCTTGCACCACCTAAAGAGCTGGCCCAGATCCTAGCAAACCCCTTGGTGCGTGGGAGGCTTACAGAGGAGTAAGGGGAAATAATTTCCCTTTCCCCTTCTAAGCCTCCCAATCCACCCCATTGCAGGACACAGTGCGCACCCTTTTGGTTCTGAATCAGGATGCAAATATATTTTGGGAGTGGTATTCTGAAATCTAACGGTTATGTTTCATTGTTTTTCCTACATATGGAAAAATATGCTTGGTTGGGCAAAAAATGAACATTCTTGTTTGCTTATTTTGTACAGTCACATCAGATACTTCACTGAGTATGTTGAAGATGGAAAGTTAGTGGAGATACGACAACTTTCATTTAAAATGTATCCTTCATACTTATTCTTTCAAATACCAACACAGCAGTGGTTACATTAGTATCTGTACCACTGACTATTTCCAAACAAATAAATAAACAAACACAAATCTAGTCAAATTAGTCAGAAGCAACTTGAAGAACACGTTTGTGTCGAGTTTTGCCAGGAACACCAACCAAGCTGTGTTTCAAAATCCTTTCTCTTTAAGTATCAGGAGAAAGCATGGGAACTACTGTACGTGGAATACCAAAGGTAATACACAATTTAATTGCCTTTTACCCAAATGTTATAAACATTCTCAATGTAAATTGTTCATGCAATTGACAAGCACACATAGCTCTACATGAATGTAAAAGCATGTTAGGTAGTTACAGGTACACGCCCTGCTAACCTTTCAACTCAACGATTGCACTGAACTTTGTGGGGCTGTCCCAAGGGGGTTGTCTCTGGGGGGCGGGCAGGATGAAGAGCAGCACTGACACTTCTCCTATCACAGGAACCCTGGTGTTATCAGTTAATATATTATTGAATCACATCATCGGCTTTTTGAAAATACTCTTGGAATACACACAATAGCTGGTAGTTGCAAATAGTCGTATAATGCAAATAGCTGTACAGATTACTAATGCCAGATCCTGGATATTTTTATTTACTTTTTCAGTAAAAAGATGTACAGGAAGTGTTGCTGGCTTTTTTTCAGTGACTTAACATGAGACTCATGATCTTGCTGAATAAACGAAGGAAAATACAAACTGTACATCATAGCTGTTAGAACAGTGGTGGTAAAAATACTGTACGTGGAATACCAAAGGTAATACACAATTTAATTGCCTTTTACCCAAATGTTATAAACATTCTCAATGTAAATTGTTCATGCAATTGACAAGCACACATAGCTCTACATGAATGTAAAAGCAGTTAATCTGAAATCCTCTCTATCCAAACATGGTTAGTGTTTCTGCAGGGCTTTCACATAAATGATGTTTTAATGTACAGTATACTGGAACTACATAAACCAGGGACCCGTTGGTGATCGGGACCCTTATGAGAGGTAGGGGAAAATATTTTCCTTTTCCCCTCCCAAGCTAGTTTAGGCTGATCATTCCCAAGGTTTACTGACAATCATATTAACTGGCTCTAGATGTGGACATTTGTTTTCAGTTTTGAACTACCTTAGGTTAAAGAAGTAGAGGGTAGGCATGAGGTTCCTGATGTTCTCTTAACTTACTGGGCTTTGATAGGGGCTGCATTGATTATACCTTGGGAAGAGCATACTCTGTATTAACCAAGACTCTCCACTTCTTCCTTCGTAATCTGTAAGTTATGTATAAATAAGCATATTTGCACAAAGCCATCATGAAACTCAGGGGAACTGACAGGTTTAAAGGATGCATGTTTTATACTACTTCAAATTGACCATCAAATTTTGTGCTAAGTTGTTTGATGTCCAAAACAAATGTGTATGTAATGAAAATTTCCCAGTTTCCTTCAGCCTATTTCCTTTCTACTTATTCATTTATCATTCATGTTAAACTAAACTGTTGCACGATTTGTTGCCCAGATGGGAATCTGGGCAACAAATCGTGCAACAGTTTAACATTTGTTACCATCTCCAAGAAGTTCTGTACTCTTCTGAACACTTTCTCTCTTTTTCTCATCACCATATAGTATTAATGTCATGCTTTGCAATGGTGCATGCTGATCTCGCATCCAGAATCAGCACATGGGCTACATCTTCCATCTCTAGGATGTTTTTGCTTGTCTCATCCATCGTCTATCTAGGCTATATATTCAGTGACATGATATGGTGAATTGTTGAATGTCTTCCACTCTGGTGTATGGGGCCACAGTGAATTTACTAAATTTACATGACTTTGGGTAATTCAGTTGAACACCAGTAGTAGTAGTAGTAGTAGTAGTAGTAGTAACCACAACAACAATAAAAACAACAACAAACAATGCCCAGGAAATGGTGGGATCGCACACCAGACAAAGGGCCTAATCCTAACCAACTTTCCAGTGCTGATGCAGCCATGCATCATGATGCAGTCATGGAGGCCTCCTCAAGGTAAGGGAATATTTGTTCCCTTACCCTGAGGCCAGTGGTGGTATCTAAAGCGGGAGGAACCGGTATACTGGGTGGGACTTACGTGTGATTGGCTGCCCGTTCGTTCAGTTCCGCCGCCTGCCCACCCACCGCACAGGCTGCCCTGGCCTCGGAGGGGGCGCCTGCTCGCTGGGGGGGATGGGTGGGAGGCGTGCCGGGTGCCTGGGCAAGCAGTGGTGGGGCGCGCCAACCGGGGGCAGCCTGCAGGGCGGGCGGGCAGGCGGAACGGAACGGAACAGATGGGCTGCCAATCAACCGTACGTCATGCCCAGGGTTCCGGTTCCTCCCGCTTTAGAAACCACCACTGCCTGGGGCTGCATTGTGGCTGCATCGAGGGTGGCATTTGGATAGAGTCCAAAGCTGTTGACAATGTTAACAATGAAGAGGTTAAAATATTATGGGATTTCCCCATCCAAATAGCTACATCTGGGCATAATACATCAGACTTAACAACAGTGGAAAAAATAGTCTGGATCATAGGTGTGGCAATATGCACAAATTGAAGACAGTCTGAAAAAGTAACCAAATACAAGGACTTGCAGATTGAGGTGGAGCATCTCTGGCAAAGAAAGACAAAGATTGTTCTGATAGTAGTGGGTGCACACTTTAAGTGTAAATGAAAGTACCACATATTGCAGCTCTATTTCAGAACAGCATATAATTTATGCAAATACTTCTAAGGGCCCAATTCTATCCAACATTCCAGCACTGACGCAGCTGCAATGCAGTTCTGAGGTTAGGGAGCAAACATTCTGTTACCTCAAGGTTGCTTCTGTGACTGCACCACCACCACAGAATGCAGCACATGCCCATTGGCACGGCTGCATCAGCACTGGAAAGCTGGATAAGATGGGGCCCTAAATATCTTAGGTCCTTGGGAACAATATTTAGAAAATGCCAGCCACCATCAGGTGGTCTAAGAACATAAGAATATAAGAGGAGCCCTGTTGGATCAGGCCAAAGGCCCATCTAGTCCAGCTTCCTGTATCTCACAGTGGCCCACCAGATGCCTCAGGGAGCACACGAGACAACAAGAAGCCTACTTCCTGTTCCCACTTCCCTGCACCTGGCATTCTGAAGTAGTTTGCTGCTAACGCAGCACAACCCATCATGGCCTATAGCCCATGATGGACTTTTCCTCCAGGAATCTATCCAAACCCCTCTTAAAGGCACCTAGGCCATATGCCGTCACCACCTCCTGTGGCAAGGAGTTCCACAGATTAATTACCTGCTGGGTAAAAAAGTATTTCTTTTTATCTGTTCTAACTCTCCTAACACAATTTTAGTGGATGTCCCCTGGTTCTGGTGTTGTGAGAGAGGGAAAAGAACATCCCTCTCTATCCCAGTCTATTAGAACATCCCAGTCTATTAGTCTGTGACTAACCATAAATAATACTTTACATTATATAGCACATTTTAACTTTTCAAAGCATTTCATGTAGGTTTTTTCAGTAGTGCTTACACCAATCCTGTAACAATGTCATGATTATTATCCTTATGAGGCAAATAGGGGACTTACCGAGGGGCTTATCTGAGCACAATCAGATTTGCAAGTTTGATTTTTTTTTTTTACTTTGAAACAAAAGCAGGATGCTCCAGATCTGATCCAAGCCATGGTTCTGCAGGAAAGGGGATTTTTAATCTTTCTCCTCTGTGTCATTTTAATTGTTGAATGGCCCAATCCTATCCTGGACTTACAGCAGCAGATCTCATGATCCGCTGCTGCAAGTCTATTTACAGTGGTGCAAAAGGATTGCCTGCCAATGGCTGCCCAAGGCCACACGTGATCAGGTAAGGTGGCACTGATTCCTGGGCAGTTTCGGGGAGGATCAGGGTGGCTTGGGGGAGGAACAGGGGCAGGAGTGGGAGAGGGTGGATCTTGGCAGTAACAACACACTGCGAATTCTACCATTTCCCCTGCCCCTGACTCCCCTTGGACTTCTGCCAGCAAAAGAGCTGTCATGGGTCTGAGGAGTCACATTGATGGCCAGGTAGCGTATGATAGAGATAAGTATAACATTTTTATTTACTTCTCCAAGGCTATCTGGTTCCCTCCTCAATAGCATGCAATGCACACTCCGTTAATAGGACTGCATGTTGTGGGCTGGCAGGGGATAGGATTGGGTTGTCCATTGTACCCCATTTTTGTAGTCTCAGCCCCATGGGAAAAAATAAAGGCCTAGATTTTTTTAATCTGCATTTTTTTTTCTGGTGGAGAACAAATATTGGGCTGGAGGAGACTGAGATTGAGAAAAGGATTATGAATTCCTCTTGTTGCACGGCGCTCAGATCAAATGAAATTTAGAGAATCTGTGCCTTACTTGCAGTTTTTTAAAAATTGGGGAAGAAGGTCTGACTCCTACCTATTGCGGCAATTGCTTTTAAAAGGCAATACAGGGTACATGCAACACAGGGAACATTGCAAAGGAGTGGCAACAGGATGCAAGTATCTCGTCATCTTGTGTGCTTCCTCAGGCATTTGGTGAGCCACTGTGAGATACAGAAAACTGGACTAGATGGGCCCTTCACCTGATCCAGCAGGGCTCTGCTTATGTTATGCTTTGGATAAAATTGGAAGGGAGCCAGAGGATGAAGTTTATGGATATTAATCCCCCACCTTCAGAGTTTCTCCCTAATTCAAGCACTGAATCCTATCATGGATCTCTCTTGTCTCATAATAATCTCACACCACATCCTAAAGCTATCTTCTGGATTTGTAGCAAAGGCATATTTGCATTGGACACATCCTGATTTCCCATTTCCCCCTCCTATCATGCACTGCATCACTAGTCGGCATTTCTGACTCACCATCTTTTTCAGAGCCATTCATTTCCTTGCCTGTCCAATCCTTTCTATCTCTTTTTTATTGGCTGTGTTTTTGTTCCAAGCTTGTCTCCTGTTGTTTTCATCTTTAAGGAACCCACAACCTTTTGGCTCATTCTGTGAAAGAAGAGAAGAGAAACTCACTATTCCTGAATCATGGTTTTTTTTTTCTTCCCCTATTCAGTTGTTCCAAAGGGACACTAACCTCTTTTGCCATAATGTCTATATAATAGGTCTTCCAACATGGTGTAATCTTTAAAATGCTACTAAAACTGGGCAGGATCATGATATCAAGAATGATTACAACCAGCATTCCCTGTAGGCTGCGTGGCCATGCGGCCACGTGGCTGTGCAGCTGGATTAGAAGCCCTGTACAACTTCCCTGCTTGGCAATGATGGGAATTATGTCATCACTGAGCACACCAATTATGCTGCCCCCCCTGCAGGCACAGTGGGGCTCTGCACACTTCCCTCAATAATTAAAGGGAACATTGGTTGCAACTGCTAATGGCACAATACCCTCCTAAGATGCATCCCATATCAATATTCTTTTTTGTTACTGGTAAATTGTCAGCCCAGTCTTGAGCAGCGCTGACACAGCAAGGCCGACATAACAGGGCTGCATCCTAAGGCCATTAGGAGGCAGCAGCAGCACAGTGCAAGGCAAGGGGAGGTTTTCCCCTTGCACCTGGGCACGTTCCAGCCAGTCCTGTGTGGCTGCGCCTGCTGTTTTGCAAGCGTAGGTGCACGTGCACAGCAGCGGTCTGAATTGGGGCCGCTGAGGCTGGGGACGGGGTTTAGGATTTGGCACTATGGCCGTTGTGAGTCACCGCCACAGTCGCTGCCCACTGTGCTGCTCCGTTACACCCAGTGATGTCATGCAGGGGGTACGCAGGGGTACGCGAGTACCGGTTTCTAGGATTACAGCTGGCCCCGCCCATTCGCCCGCCCACTCGTCAACTCCGCCCTCTGCAACATTGAATTTACTGCATGTTTGAGTTGCCTGCATGTTCTCAGAGCCAGGCAGGCAGGCAGGCAGTGAGCAAAGCCTTTCCTTTCCTTGCCACTGAAAAATGAGTTGCTCTGGGGTTTTAACATGATGCCAGTCCTCCTTAACATGTTCTGGGGGTGCTGTGGAATACTGTTGCAACTGTTGGGTCAGTTTAAAATCATCTGAGGCCTCAAAAAGGGCTTTTTTCATGTCACTTCCTGCCACGACATCACTTCTGGCTTATGACGTCACTTCCGGTGGGCGGGTCCTGACACGTGCCAATCAAAAGTGAGTACCTGTTCTTAAATCATTTAGATGACACCACTGGTTACACCCCTCCGTGAGGTCCTGCGTCAACTGAGCACCGCCAACACTCAACTGGCACACGGCCAGCGCTGTTGACAGGTGCAGTAGTGCCCGTGTGCTGACGCTGCTGCTTGTGCCAGTCCAGCGCCTGACTAGCCAGTGCAGATGCGCTTGACGGAATGTTTGTGACAGCGCTGGACGCAGGTATAGGATTGCACTCTGAGCCACACACAGCCTTATCCACTTCTACTAGAACAATCAGACTACATGATGGACTGGATCATACTCTAGTACTGGAAGAGTTAACCAAGGTAGAGTTAACTTCTAGTACTGGTAGAGTTAACCCTTGCCACCCTTTTGAGGGTGATTACCTCTTCATAGACAGAAGAAAAAGTAGTTGGCCTTTTCAGATGTATTTTTTCCTTACATTCCTGGCCATGATCTGTTCTTTAAGAGCATGATATGTTTTCCTTGTGAGCCGAGTCTGGGCAACTTTTGACCTACCAAGCTGACTGCAGTTCACTAGCCCTGTACTGTGGCCTGCCAAGCGCTTGACTTGTCCTTGTTTTTGCAGTCTCAGACAGGCAACAAAAACAGGAGGTTTATGGAGCCTCTGCAGTGTTGCTATACATAGCTTGATGGTTGCATTTAGCTTGGTGGGTCAAAAGTTCTGCAGCCTTTCGCTAAGCCTTGAAAAAAAAAAAAGAGAATGAGAGAAAAGAAATGACTGACTCATCTGTGCTATGATATTCCCAGGAAATCACACAACCAATAACAGACTGTGCAGCAGTCTCTGAAGTAGTGTAGGCTGTGGGAAAGAGCAGGCACCAAGCAACAAGTTCTGGTCACTTCTACTCAGGAATGTGTCTAAATAGTTTTAAAATATCAATACCAAGATGATCCATATTCTGTGTCAAGAAAGCAGAATTCTGCAATGTGTACACATCATGAAAATAAAACCAATTCTTCTGTCTAATACTTTAGTGTGCGTTACTTCTGCCAGCCATAGGTAGGAAGAATGAGCATTGCAGAAGTGCACTGAAGCCCAGGCCATTGAAAAAATTCATCAAATATTATCCGTGTACAGTACTAGAAAGTTTAACGTTGCAGCCACAAAAGATATACACTTTGTAAAAAGGAAGATCTCAGTATATTGAGTTCTTCAGTACACTGACAGGCTGCAGACAGTATGAAGTCCCATGGCATTTCTGCACTTGCATAGAATTGCAGAATTAACACCTTGTTTATAACCCAGGCTAGTTTATTTGGCAGCCCAATTCTCAGCTGCCCAGTGCCCAGAGGAGCAGTGGTACCAAAATGGCTATGCTCACCCCCTTTCCCCAAGAAAAGCCCTGGTCCCTGAAATGAGGGTACTTGAGTTTCCGCTGACTATTTGGCTGGTGTAGACTGGGGCAGCCCCAATGTGCGGACTAGGATCTGATGGTGGAGGCCACCACCAGTCCCAACTCTTGAAGGACCTGATCCCCCTGCCCAACTCTTCCCCTGGCCTGAATCAATTTCCTTGTCATGTGCACTGCTGGAGTGCCTGTGGCTCTTCCACTCGGTGCTGAGGCAGAGTGCAAACTAGCGCAGGCCCAGTGTCAGTGCTCCCTCCTCCCCTGGTGTCACGAGCGTGTTTTATGGCACATTTACTACATCTTTAGCTGGAGGTACAGGCAGACTCCTGGCATTTGGGCCTTTTGGATTGGGCCCTTAGTATTACCATGCTTTTCCAGGTAGAACATCTCATTACCTCCTTTCACATGTACTGTAGGCTGGAGGATTATCCAGAGTCTTTCAAGGACGGTTTTATTCATAAATGAGGCCCAGCATGTTTCCTCGCTGACCTCTCACCTCAGAGTCACCTTTTTATCAGGCATGCCACATTTGCAGTCTATGAGTGTGCCACAGAGGTACTGCAGGGTGCCAGATTTGGGGTGTGACATTTTAGTGAAGTGCTTCTTAGTCAGTCGGTTTCTTGCCTGTTGTTTTTTTTTAAACACAATCAGTGGGGATTTTGTTTTCTTGATAGGTGGATTCCAAGCTTTAGACAAAGCTCTTTTGATTTTGTCACCCAAAGGGTGAGAGGAATAGTCTACAGGAGCCTCGCTGTTGCTATACTTCAACAGTAGTCCTTCTGTTGCTGATGGAAGGAAAGGGGCTGAGGCTTATTCTAGTATTCTCTTGGCTGCTTCTTTAATTGGCACATAAATGTGGTTCAAAGGCTGACCCAGTGAAGCTTTGATGGTAATACTAGACATTTTACAAATTGCTTTCTTCCCTTCCAAGAAGAAAACAAATAAAACTTGTTTTAACACTTATACAACAAGCTGGGACGTTTTATTTCTTTACTGGTAGAAACTGCGATGTTAAAACAAGGTTATATCCAAATTGTCTTGATTTATTTGAAAAATGGTGTATAAATATTTTTAAATAATGTAATTAAATATAAGGAAATAGCACACAACACAGGTAAGGACAAAATCCTTGTTCCCAACTTTCTGCATACTTCAAATATAAACAATAAAATTTATGGGGAAATAACAAAAAAATTTTTCCCAATTGTTCAAAGCCCCTATTGTTGCATGATTTAGGGCACTGAAATTCAAATGGTTGCATTTTGGTCATTCTGCTGTATTGAAAAGGTTTCTCTGACCAGGTTGAACCTGTCCACATTTAAAGAGCATGAAAACTTAGTGCCATCTAGAAATGGTGTAGCATAAATATTTATGTGGGAAAAGAATGAGGGCACTACATAGGAGAGCCTCTGAAATTAGGTCTGGTTTACATGTTACAACCATGATATGGAATCTACTTCAAGGGTCACGTCATATGTGGAAAATGGCAGATTCAGACCTGCATAACTTACCATGTGTTATCTACCATATTATCCCCGACATGTAAGAGCCACTATTTTATGTTTTTGATTGCATATATACTGTGAGCGTGCACTTTGGAGAGTCAGGGCTAACTACAGTATACAGTAGCTCCCAACAGTTTACAAAGGCAGACTTAATAAAGAAAGGACAGGATATGGAGATCATCATAGGCATATCCATTGCTGCACATGCTCTTTTAGGACAGTGGCAACATGAAACTGAATTGTGGTGGTTGTCAAGATGTGAGGCACTCTCTGTGTATGGCAAGTGGCTTATCACATGGATCAGGAAAGTATCTCAAAAGAAAGCCTTTGGATGGCATGATGAAAATTGCCCAGTCTGCATGGCGAGCTACCATGCACAAATAGCTCACCACTTGATAACAGCTGCCGTGAGGAATAATTTTCAAGTGGTCTCCCTGCAGTAGCTGTAACAAGTGAGCTGGTCCAGCCTAATGCCAATGTGAAAAGCAGGATAAATCCCTTGAATGAGATGGTACAATGGCACCAACTTAATACTTATCATTTATCTTGCAGTTTTTGAAGTGTGCAAAGCACAGAAAAGAAAGCAATTTTAAACGAAGAATGCCTAGAGTCTGTGAAGGCTGAAATCCTGAATGTGCTTGCTAGGAAGTAAGCCCCAATGAACTTCACGGGCCTTACATCTGAGTAAATATGTTTGGGCTTGCGTAAAGCTACGAAGTAAACACTCATCTTGCTACAAGGGAAAACCCCTGGATGCTGGTTTAAGTGTCCTGAAAAGAGGGAGCTTCTCACAGCTTTTTTGGTGACCTCTTCCATTCTTCAGGATAATAAAGAATGAGTGATGCCTGTCTTCACTTCCCATAATGCAGTGATGTGCGTTGCACAGACTAAGAGCGTGAGTCAAAGAGGGAGTGGAGGAGGTAGGGTAAGGGTCACTGGTGTACATGGAGGTGTCTTTGTATGCAAGACCCAACCTGCTGTTTGATTGCAAAGACCCAGCCAGAGGAGAAAAACAAAAGATGTTCCCAAAGTGGTTTGAGTGTTACAGGTCACTGTGGGTAAACTGAGAAGGAGCTGGAACCAAGAATCCAATTGGCTTCCACAAAAAGCTCCTTCACAACATCATCTCTTAAAAGAGTGGGGTGTCAGTTAACGAACCTGCAATGTCAGCTGTCCTGCTGCACCGAGTAACACATTTGTGGAGTTGGGTTAGACTCAATGGAACATTTGCATGAATAATTGCACAACAGATTGTGGTTACATTCTGTGGAAGAACTAGCATCTTCTGCCACATAAGTCAGATGTTGTGGTGAAAGAACTATGTGGTACAGGACAGAATGTTGGATTCATATAACAGTCTCCATTATACCCCAAAGAACAGTCCATTTTCACAACCAGTACATGCTGCCTGCTCTGATGCAGTATTAAAAGCATAATCCATAAATGCCCTTTGGCCAATGCATGTTGCCTGCATTGGCCTAGTGCGGTTGTAAATGTGCCATAAGGAAACATCAGGGGAGTATTAAATAAGAACTCCCCCCCCCGCATGTCCCTTTTTTTCTGTTGACTTGTGCCTGACTCACACATCGACCCGCTTCTCGCAATGACTCATGACTCAAGTAAAAACGACTGTAAGTGGCTCAGTATGAGTTTTGATAGAGGTGCACTATGACTTGTGTACTAGAGTTGATGACCCAAGACTCGGTCTGTGACTTGGGCTCAATAATGGGAGCACATCCTTGGTGGTTGGGAAGGCCAGGTCGGGCAACCAATGTCTGGTCATCAGCCACTGGAAGCACTCCCTGGAAGGCTCACCTTAGGTAGGGTTACCAGATCCAGACTGGGACAGAGTGCCTCTACCTTAAACCATTGTATGGAAGAGGGAATTTGGGCAAGTGCAGCACAATAAACCCTTCCTTGATGAGCTACACCCAGTGATGTCATTCAGGGGGAACGGACCAGAACGGGAGTTCCGGATCCTAACGGGCTTTGTGGCTGGTTCTGGGTTCTCGACAAGTGCCAATCAAAAGTGAGTTCCTGTTCCTAAATCATTTGAATGACACTACTGGCTACACCTCTGGCTAGATTCCCTCTGCTATATAATGGTTAAAGGTAGAGACACTCTGTCCCAGTTTGGATCTGGTAACCCTAACCCTAGGCCTTCAACAGATACATCTGATAAAAGCAGAGGGGGAGACTGGGTGCCAGGCCTTCAGATTTCATAGTCTATTGAGCCCGTTTGTCTTGTTACTTTATAGGAGCCAGCAGACTTGGAGCTTAGATTTGGAGGAAGGGAGCAACAGCAGCACTTTGCTGCTGGGCTGGAATATGTGGGCTTTAACTCATTTATCAGAGGCCCCTCCCAACTGGGCATCCTCCAAATGGAGGGCTGTCCAATTGGCCAAGGTGTGCAGCTTCTTCCTCAACCTGAGAATGTTCTGGAGTGAGACTTCTCCTGTGGGAAGATCCAGTCTTCCTGGAGGATGTCCAGGACACCCCAAGAAAATAGCTCACAGTTGGAAGAGTAAGAAGCCAGTTGAGGCTTGGCACACCTCTCGGATTGTGAAAAGCATGGGTCTGAGAAGGCAGGCCTTCTCCTCTCCCACAAACCGCTGTAGCATCATCTTTTGGTGTTCAGTTAAGCATTCAACCATTCCATTTGTTTGGGAGTGGTAAATGGATATCTGAGGGAGGCTTAGGCCCAAGACGGCCCAAAAGCCCTTAAAGACCTAGCTCTTGAAATTAGTGCCTCGGTCCATTAATATCTCCACAGGAAAGGGCAATCAGTTCTCTGGCTAGCACCTTGGCATGGGTGCTGCAGAGAGATGCTACTTCAGAGTAATGGGTGGCACAATTGATGAAAACCAGTCTAGGGGGTTATCTTTCCTTATACTGTATGTCATCGCCCGACACTGCAGCATTTGGGTGGTTGCTATGCTGATGCATTCCTGATCACACAGCAGGTGCCTTGGAGCTCACACTGTGGAATAGAAGGGTTAGGTTGTGTTTTTTGTGTGTGAAGATCCAGAACATTCTTTCAGCATCTATAAGGATCTGTTCTCTGCAAATCACTATTTCTCACCTACCTATCATGAAGCCCTAATGTGGGACAATAATCGCAGAGCACTTTCTGAAGAATGCTAAAGTGCTATCATGTGTTCAGATCACATGGTCATTGTGTCTGTTAGGAAATAAATCAAAGCAAATGAACACATTCTGAATGGGGCCCAATGTAAAACAGATGGTATGTCACATATATTAGAAATGCTAATATTATTCACACACTACAACTGCTGCTTGTTTCTGTTCCAGTGAATGAGTATAAGATGGCATTGTATGCAGTAACATAATCTCGAAAATGAAGTGATGAAGTGCAGGCAAGATTTATGTTTGGTTGACCAGACATCTCATCCAAATGGGCTAGGAGTTTTGCTCATTTAAAAGCTCAAAATAACTCAAAAAGTCTCATACAGAAGATGCAACTTCTTCCTTCAGTGATGGAAAAAATTGCACTTGCTGTAATTTACCCTGCTTCATTTCTCTTAATGAAACAGAATAACTTTTCCCTTGTGTTGTATATAGTAAAAATCTACATAATCAATCAATCAATCAATCAATCAATCAACTATATACCGCTTTTCAACAAAAAGTTCACAAAGTGGTTTACAGGCAAAAAATAATAAAGTGAAATAGTTAACTTTAAAGTTAAATAAAACTAAATTTAAATAACAAAGTTACATAAGTCACAATAATGCAACAAGCTATAGACTGTTCTGTAAAATAACCTGCTGGTGAATCCTCATTATAGTCTGACAACCATATATAGCAAGTCCTCACTTAAAGACGTTGATTGTTGATAGGTTCTTGGGAACTGCAACTTTTAGTGAAATGACTTATAACAAAACCAATTTTATCAACGTAGGCTAATTTATCTATAAACACAAGACTTACATTCCTTCAGCAGTGGTTCCCAAATTTTAAAGGGAAGATGGGAACAGAGTATTTGGTAGGGGCAGGAAGTGGCAACAACCCTGCAGCAATCACACTGGCTTCTGTGGCCAAGGGGCTTTTTGCAATACCTGGGGGTAGCGCTGGCCTTCATCAAAGTGTGGGGGCCTCACACAGCCCTCTCTGTGGGCCTTTCTGCTGCACTAAACAGGTCATCTCCAATTGCAACCCGGTTTGCAGAAGTGGTTCATGATCCCAGATAGGAGCTGTTTAGAGCAGAAGGGAGGCCCACAGAGAGGGATGTAAGCTTCCCTACACCCTGCTGAAGGCCAGCATTACCCCCCTGGTAGGTCAAGAAATCCCTGGTCACAGTGGCACCACAATCGCTGTCGTGTCTTTGCTGCAGGGCCAGCAAAAGAAGGAACGTCCTCCTTCTGGTTTCCCTGGTGGCTTGTGACCCACCAGTTTGGGAAGCCCTGCCCTACAGTATGTATCTGGTGGCAAGAACATCACCAAAGTCCTACATATAGCACTTCTAATATTCAACATTGAAAAAAATGTGAGCTTTCTGGGCCAGAGAAAACCCACGCAGACGACTTTAAGTGAGGGTGTGCTGTACAGTATTCTCAAACCAGAGTATAGTACAGTAGACAGTTTCTTCTACTGTTGAAGAGAGAGCTTCTTCTTGTATTGTTGAGTGTTGAGTGTTAATTGCCACACACTGTTATTCTAAGAAAGGAATGCATTAAAAAGAAAAAAGAAAGAAAGCAGCTTATGGCACTGACATGATTAATGCCACATTAATAAGAAATACACTAATGGCGTCTAGTTACATGAAAAAGGCACTTGGGCCTGCTGTTTTCTGTGAGCAAAATCTGTGATCTTTGTTCAGCTGACTGATTGAGAAGTGAGGGTTGGGTCCAAGTTAAGTTACTCTGGGCAGCAGACTCCAATAAGATATAATAATTTATGGACCAAACTGTGCTGCACAGATAATCCCTTGGAATTTTCCTTTGATTCATGCAACTTCCATCACAACAAATCTCTCCACAACAGTACAAACCAAACAGTACTTCAACAAACTTAAAGTTTTGAAGACAGAACCATGTCTGCTGGAATACCTGTTCATTCAACAAATTCAACATGGAGGTTGTCTTCCTGCTTTGGGCCTGCAGAAATCTACTAGCACAATGCAGAAATGCTATGAGTGGCAATATAGTAATACTGGAACAGCTCACAATGCTGTGAGCTTGTGAAGTTGTGGGGAAGTACATGTTCTAGCAAGAGCTTTTGAAGAGGGAGGCCAATCTAGCCTCCTCCTGCTCGCGCAGCCATGCCAAAAAGGCATGCACTGTATCCACTGGGTTGGCGGTGGAGCAAGAGGCTTAGAAGAGAAAGGGGAATCCTCTTTCCTCTCCGCAAACTTCTCACCCCACAATGGGTCTCCTTGGAGCTGCGCCAGAGAAAGGGATGGGGCTGCTGCTGTAGGAGATAGCACCTGGCAGGAACCATCACTGCCTCCCCCCTCCTGCAGCCTCCACACCCCCATGCTTCCCCCTCTCCGCCCCCATTCTTCCCCCTGGCTTTCCTGCTCCAGTGGGGGGCCAGCAGTCTGCCAACGCATGCCAGAAGGCTTCGGCTTCAGTTTTTCAGAATTCATCAAACTCAGAAAGTAGAATGACATCCATGGTGCCTGATCCCTGCATGCCATGCCTGATGGCCACATATTTCAGCATCTAAGCCAGGATACGACCTCTTGACATTTAAGGTGAAATGCCAAGTGCTGCTCCCTTACCCAAAGATGTGCCAGCCTCCAATCTCCCCACTCACCAATGTTTTTGCTAAGGACGCCCCTCCCATCCTCTCCATATTTCGTCTTCTTTTTCCAATCCAAGGAGTGGAAGGGGGGGTGGAAGGAGGAACAGTGCAAGCAAGCAGGTGGACAGAGATAGTAAGTGCTACCTGAAGTGACCACTTCAGTTGGCTTTGTGGATGGGTGGGCCCTGAAATTAATATCTTCAATTAGCAATGCTGAATGCATGGAGGGCTTCTCCATGCATTTTGGAACCCAGATTGTCCAGGCTTCTAGAATGCTTGGAAAAGCTCTTTGTGTGGCCTGAGGCAGACAAAATCTGAATGCACAGCTTATTAGAGTGGGCTGTGCCAGAACGTGCATTGGTGTCAGAGGGCTAGGCCAGAGAAGATGATTTCAGCTCCCCCACTCCATGTTCAGTTCAGGGACATACAAAGTGGGCTAGAGTCTTAGGAGCTGTTTGGGACCAACAGAATGAGAAACATAAAGCAAATGTTCCTCAATATTCCAATTCCTTGCTGTTATTAAATTACCGGGCTATTTTAAACTTATTTTTGCTCAGATGGTGATGCCAATGAAATTTAATTTGAAAAAAATTAAAATGACAACTTGACAATGAGGACTCATATCACATGCCATACCCATAAATCCTTTACCAGTCGTAGAGAGAACATGCAACCTTAATTACATGAAATCAAGATTTTTCCAAATTATAATTTTGTAATAAGTTTTGTAATAGTGACATTGTAGATAGAATTGCCATAGAGTTTAGTGGGGGAAATGCTAATGAATTAAGGTCTTCATATATATTTTTTTAATTTTCTTTGGTGTTTGGATGAAGGTTGGGCTAATTAAAAATGTGTGACTTCTTAATCAACCATTTCAAAACATTTACAAGGCTGTCTCACTGTCTCACATATTGTGTTGAAATGCATTTTGTTATTTTATGCTTCCCCCCCACCCCCCGCTGAGACAGGTTTGCCAAAATGGCTTATGCTGTATCTTGCTGTCTCATCTGGGTAAGGAAACATTCATTGCCTTACCCAGCCATAAGCCTCCGCAGTGCAGAAGGGTCTCCTCAGAATGCAACGCTAACCTGAGTCAGGCCAGCACAGTTTGGCCAGAATAAGGGCCACTGTAAAGCACATTTGGATCACTCTCAGAGTCAGGGAGGATGGCACCCGTCTGTGTGTCAATCTCTCTTAAGTCTGAGAGTGGTCCAAGCATACTTGACGGTGATCCTTGTGCCAGCCAAACTTTTCCCACCTAACGCCAGGTTAGGACAGCACCCTCAGATCTGCTCTAAAGAAGTTGCTGGCACAGGTCTGCATGGATCCAGCCGTGAGACTGAGTCTGTGAAGGGGGCTAGGATTCAGCAGCCACCACTGCTAATGAAACTGCCCCCTTCTGGTAGCTAATCTGCCCTCCCTTTGTCCCCATTATCGCCCTGTTCTGCCTTCTCCTGGGCCCCTGCCCTGTTGAAATGTGGCTGGGCCATATATTCTGGCAGTTTTAGTTTCAATCTCTTCAGTGGCGGTCCTACCATTAAGAAGGGGGGACAAATGCTGGTGGAGCAGGAGGAGGGCAGTGACAAGGTGGTTCACCTCTTGGAGAGGCAAGTGGTGTTTGACCCGCCCTCCTTCCCCTGCCCCCCCCATATGGCTCCAAAATGGAGCCTGATGTGGCATGGGGACACGGTGGAGTGCCCCAAGGGACAGGGAGCCAGTGGAGGGGGCAGTGCTCCTCTTTCTTATGGGTCCACGACTCCTAAAAATCTCTTTCTTAATAAAGGAATTTGCCTTATTCACAACTGCCACACCCTAAGCTATCACACAACTATTTTCCAGAGCTCAAAGACCTCACCCCATTGGCATATATGTGGTTAGGATTTTGTGTGTTTGTTTCAGCAAGCATCGCTTCAGACTGACATAAATCAAATCTCATTTGCCATTTTTTTTTTTTTTGCCCATTTGGCCCAGTATGGAAAGGCATTTTCTTTTGCAGACTGCAAGGGGTTTCATAATTCTGATTCATTTGGTGGCACCCACAAACTTGGCCACTGTACTGCTTAGCACTAACTTCAGACAATTTATGAAGATGTTAAATAGCAGCAGTCCAAAATTCTTGGAGGACCCCATTTCTTACCAATGTCCATTGTGAGGATGGTTTATGTATTCCTGTGCTCGCTTCTCTGTTGGTTAACCGGTTACTAATCCATGAGATTTTCATTGTACCATTGCGAAACTGCTAAATTACTCAGACCCATCAATGGTGATTATTCATTATAGCCATATGATACCTTTACATCAATTATGGAAGGGAAACAAGGAAATCCTGTTCCCTTTATGCCCTGCATGTAAGCTTCACAGATGCCTGACTAGCCATTGCTGGAAACGGAATGCAGAACTAGATGTGGTCTGATCCACTAAGGTCTTATGTTCTTAGCATTAGTTACCATGATTAGTTAATACATGTTAATGTATAAATGCAGTAGAAAATAATTTTCAAAGCCTGGAAAATGTATCTAATTCTTAAGGCCAAATTACATGATATGAGTAATACATGTGCTGGCCCTTTAAATTTTTTGGTTTTGTTAAAAATAGTGTGTGGGCGGAGCACAAGCCAAAGCAAAACCACAGCAGGGGATGAGGTTTTTCAACATTTTGGGGTTTTTAACACTCCACATGCAATTTACACAGGCGCGTATCTAATGGGGTGTGGGGGGGTGGCACGAGCCATGGGCACCGTCTTGCAGGGGGGTACCATTGGCATGGCACCCTCCCCCACAACATGGCACCCGCCCACCACCTGGGAGGTGTCGGCCTGGGAGCGCGCGGTGGTGCTGGCCTCCGGCACACTCTCCAACCTGGGTGCCGGCCTGCTGGTGGGTACGCACGCTCTCTGGCCCAAGCTGTGCACACGACCATGAGACCTTGAAGTTCACTAACGGAGGCCCTCTGCATAGCAGCAGGCAGCCGCAGCAGCAGACAGAGGCGCTCAGCCCAGGAGGAGCAGTGTCCCGGTAGCCTTGGGGTTGGGGCCCCTTCTTGCATCCGGAACCCAGCGGCCACACTCAGTGACAGTCCGCCAAGGGGTAGACTGCCTGCCCCGCCCATCTTCCCTCCTCCAGGGACCAGGCAGGCTTGCCGAGGGGCGCAGAAGGCCAGCGCGGGCTTGCGTGGTGCGGGGAAGCTTTTCCAGAGAGACATTCTCTGGTCTCCTTCAAACACGGAGCCACACAGAGAAAAAAGGAAAGGTTTATTTTAAAAGACTACACATCCCAGAACCCTCAGCATTGCTCTCCTTTCTTCCTGGTGGGAGGCTGCAGAAACTGAAAGTGCTGCTGCCGTTGCTGCAGCCCAAGCTGCCTGCAAGCCACGCCGGCCTGGTGGCTTCCCCTCCAAGCGCGTGGAGCCGAGTGGGTGGGAGGCGCAGCCCAATAAGAGAGTGCAGCATGAATGGAGGAGTGGATCATCCCCTCTCCGAGGAAGTGATCGATCTCACAAGAGGACCTTCAGGTACAAAGTCAAGGATGGGGGCGGTGCTGTGGGCTGGCATCGCTGCAATATGATGTCTACATGTAAGAAAAGTAGGTAAGGGGGATCAGTATTTTGGCTTACTCTCTCCTTTAAAAAAAAAGAATTGACTTGCTTTTGTCTGTTTAAGTAGTCATTGGGGACAGTGGCGTTTCTACAGGGAGAGCAAAGTTCTAAGTTTTGCAAGAAGCCTTACCTTGCAGTGGAAATCACTCCTCTCCTCCACCGTTTTAGCCAATCCTCACAGGGAACAGTAACATCTTGGCGTTGCTTACTGGCTACAGCAGCAAGGGAGAGGAGGGATTTACATGACAGGGTCAGGCTTCTTGCAAAACTTAGAGCTTTGCCATCCCTGTAGAAACGCCTCTGATTGGGGAAGCAAAAGAACTACAGACACATCTTCCCAGTATCTATCACTTTGATGATGAGAGTTGACAATGTAATTATCCTTGTTTTATTGGTGTGAGATTAATGGTTTTTAGTAGTTTCTTGGAGAGGTGTTAAATTATTGTAGGGCCATCTTGAGCTGTGGGAGAGGTGGAGATAAAATGTTTAAATACATAAATAGCAGAGCTTTCAAATGTGCTCCACAACTTCATAATCAATGTCTTTGTAGACAAGAGAGAGAGAGAGAGAGAGAGAGAGAGAGAGAGAGAGAGAGAGAGAGGTGCATGCTAGGATAGGAACAGGGCCAAACTAATGTGACTTTATCAGGGGTGACCAAGCAGAGCTACCATCCAAAATAGCAGAGCAGGATCCATGGAGCCCAGCTTTCTAATTGTGACCTGACAGATTGTGCTGAGCAACTCAGGAGATGAAGCAGATGGTCAGTCCCTGTCATTTGTTTCCTGCATCAGGTACTCAGAGGTGTATTGCTCCTGAATATGGAGGCTCCATTTAGCTAAATGAAAGCTCATTAGATTAAATGAAGAGTTATGGAATCATCATTGATTTATTCTTAAAGCCTACCAAGAGAGTGGCTACCACTACATCTTGTAACACTAAAGTCCAGAAATTGATTCCAAGAACAAAATGTCTTCATAATAAGTCTGGCTGGCCCTCCAAAAGAGGAGAGGGAAACACATAAGAAATAAAAGATTTAGTCGAGAGGGTTAATGCCTCTGTTTGCCTGAAGATAAGAGCTGAAGATCTGAAGGTCGCCAGTTCGGGACAGCCGGAAGTCTCTGTGAGCGGCAGACCTCGTTAATTGCGACTGATTAACAGCTGAGCTTTCGCTGCCTTGTGTGAGGGGGAGTTGTGCCGAAGTTCAGCCGCTTCTCTGGTGGGAGCAGGGAAGCTGTTTATCAGCCAGCAAGAAGACAAACGGGTGGCCAGAAAGAAGGACTAAATCCAGAAAGATCCATCTGTATGTGTGTAGTTCTTGGAAGATAGAACATTTCTGTAAAAAATTGTAAAAACCTTCGGGTTTCTGAATAAAGTCTGCCTGTGTAAACCACCTTGAGTTATAGTCATTAGAGAAATCTGGTGACCTAAGAAAGGCGGTATATAAATCCTATTATTATTATTATTATTATTATTATTATTATTATTATTATTATTATTATTATTATTATTATTATTATTATTATTATAAGGAGAAAATGTATCTAAAGATTCACAATATGGAGCAGCACAGTGTGTGTGTGTGTGTGTGTGTGTGTGTGTGTGTTGGCTTGTATTTAAAGATATGTATTCCAAGATAGCTGCACAAGACTAGGCCACAGACACCGAACAGTTTGTTCTTTTTGCTTATTGAGAAAACAACCTTAAGACGGAAAATTAAAAAAAGGTCAGTCCAGAGACTGGCGGTTGCATTGTGACTAATATAGGAAGTGGAAAAAAATGTTTTCATAGAGGTGCAATTTCATTGCTTGCCATGGGCGCAATTTTTCCTAGATATGCCTCTGAATTTACAGGAGTAAAAAAGCTTCCATTGAAAGCTAATGCCATGTGATCAGGATTAGAATATAACACTGGATTAGAATATATATTCTGGATTAGAATATATAACACTTTTGTCCTGGTCTAGCATTGGGCACTTGCTCTTAGCTGCTACAAGCCTGCCTTTGGACTAAGAACCACGGGCATGTTTTACAGGACGTATGTGAGAAGGTCTAATGCTGATTCTACTTCTCCCCTATTCCAATAAAAACTGCTTGGGTTATACTGTATTACTGTGTTGGACAAGAACTTCTCTTTCCTCAAACAGCAGCTGAGCAGCAGATCCTCTGAAGCGTATGAGAGTTTAAAGCTGTTTCACAAACAGTGATATAAACAGGAGTACACCTTTTTGCTGAGAGTATCTAAAGGAATATCTTTAAAAATATGTTTCATAAAGAAGTACTGAATGACCTGAGGGATCAAATTGTTAATAGCAAGAACAGAGTGAGTTGTCTTATAATTTGCTGAGAAAGTGAGGTCTTTAGGTTGGCAATCAGCTTGTTTGTAATGCTATGACTCAACTCAACACTGGATTTTTGAAATGGTATTTGGTACACATGTTTAGGCCATGAAGTCATGATTCCAGGACTGGAACTTCCTCAGTCCAAGGGTGGCGGAACTAGGGGAAAAGACAGATTTGGAGATTTGGGAAGAGTCCAAATCTGTCCACTCCAGTCTGCATAAACCCCCTGTCCAAGGAGAAACCCAGGAGCCAGATCTATACCCCTCACTTTGGCCTGAGAACATTGCTCTTCACTCTCCTAGTAGGCTGAGGTTTCCCTTGAGGACCTTGCATGGGAGTCAACATATATTGCCCAAACCTTTGGAGTCAGTACATACAAAGATAGGTGAAGGCCCCTTATGCCCAAAAGTCCTCAGAGGGAAGGGGCAGGGCCAACTCCCCTAGCAGCTGGCTCACACATAAAGATCTTCAGTGAACTCCAAATCTTTGCTGGAGCAATATCTGAGCTACCAGCTGCATTCCCTTGTTTCCCATCGGAGCTGTCTGAGGTCCTGAGTGGCTACCAAGGTTCTACTTTTGGCCATTTCAAATAGATTGATGGTTATGCTACTATCACACCTCGAACAGGATACGTGATTCTGTGTTTCAAGTTCAAATACCAGCTCAACCACAGTACCATTTTCAAATAATAATAATAATAATAATAATAATAATAATAAAGTTAAATGGTTTCCTGTCCTCAAAGGGTTCACAATCTAAAAAAATGCAGACTACCAGCAACAGCCACTAGAAAAAGCACTATACTGGAGTGAAGAGAGACAGGGACTCTCCCTCTGCTAAAAATAAGAGGAACACCACTGGAAAAAGTGCATCTTGCCCAGTCAGCAGGAGTAAAAAAACCATGTAAAACATGGCAATATAGTATCGACATGAAGACTGAAAGATCACAGTGAAACATATGTTCACTACATGACTTTCTGTTTTATGTTTGAAAAAACACTCGTTTTCAAAGGAGGGAATATTAATGTAATATGTGCTTTGGAGATCAATGGCCCAATCCTATGGGCTGTTTATGATGGTGGAATTTGCATTCTGACATCCTAAATGCTGGAGCACTCCATCAATGGCACACCACTGCCAAGCACATCAGCCATGGCGCAAATGGCCAGCAGCTCTGTATGATTGCCACCAATGGATCCAGCCTGCGCCAAAGCAGGTAAGGTGATGGCAGCGATGGGCCTTGGGTAGTTTGCGACAGGCAGTTGCAGTCCTACTGTTTTGCAGGGGGGACAATGCCCCCAGGCGGCATGCTCCTGGAGCTGGAGAAAGGCAGCGACAAAGCAGTTACCTTCTCCAAGAGGCGAGCATTGTTGGACCCGCATGTCCTTGTCCCCGTACAACTCTGAGATGGAGCCTGGTGTGTGTGTGTGTGGGGGGGGCGTATCAGTGAGTGGTGAAGTGGCGGGGAACTGATGTTGGGGGTGTCGAGCGTCGACCTAGTCCCGGGTGGAGCGTGGGCTGGGTGCGGCACTGAGGGCAGGGTCAGAGGAGGGAGGGCAGGGTGGTTCAAGGGTGGGAAGGGTGGATCTCAGTGGTAATAGAACATACCAGATCCTATCTCAATTTTTGCAGCCTGACACAACCCCTTCCTCTCCTCAGAATTATGTCAGCAAAAGGGTCTGGGTCTGAGGCTTGGGTCTAAGACCCATTGGTGACCAGGTGGCCTATTTCAAGGTAAATAAGGGCACAATCCTAACCTGGAGTTAGGCCAGCACAGGTAGGCAGCAAAGTTTGGCTGGCACAAGGGACACCATAAAGTATGTTTGGACCACTCTTGGAGTCAGAGAAACCAGCACACAGATGTATGCAGCCTCCCTGACTCTGAGAGTGGTCCAAACGTGCTTTATGGTGGCCCTCGTGTTGGCCAAACTTTGCTGACCTAACTAAATCCAGCCAACCTAAATCCAGATTAGGATTGTGCTGTAAATGAGATCTTTACTTGCCCTTCATTGGCCATCTGATTCCCCACCACAGTGTTCAGCCATGAACTGGGCTGGTGCAGCTGCATGCTTTGGACTGGCAGGGGATAGAATTGGGACATAAGTTGTATTGAAAGTTGCCATGCACGGACAGGAAAAAAAATATAAATTTCATGATCAAACCAAGCTTGAACCCCACATCTATTTTCATTGGAGCCATGATTTAGAAAGGCCTTTCAAACTCTGTGCCTTACTAGTTTGCGTTAACAAAACATTGTTGAGTTTCTTTGTGGGTTTTAGAGCGGCAGAGTCTAGATTAGTCATTCTTAATGGCTGGGAAAGCCAACAGAAAGCATGTGCCCGTTTCCTCAAATCCAGCGCTGGGACATGCTTAACGAATAAAGATTTTCTTAGCAGAAGGTGTAGTGGTGGGTGTGAAGAAGGACTTACAACTTTTCATGGTGGGCTGTTAAGGAAAAAAGATTTACTTTTTAATCCTTTTTTGTCAGTTTCCTGACCAGACTTGAACTGCACTTAAAAAAACAATAACTGTGTTTAGTTTCTCCTCTTAACGCATTCATATTTCTAACTGGGACCCATAGTACCTTTAACGTATGACCTATTTGGAAAAGTCAAAAAATATGTGAAACCAAACTTGATTTATTTTCTCCTGGAAAAAGCTATAACGTATATTTTGGAATGTTGCACCCTCCGCTTAAGGAGTATGCAACCTGTTGAGTGTATTAAGTGTAGACAATCAATGGTTAGGATTTTAAATTTTTCTCTGACAAAACCGTACATTGGCCACATTCTCTACCATTTGTATAGTAGGGCTCCAACTTTTTCTTCAACTGCCAGAACTTTGACAGGAGAATAAGCAACTTAAAATTATATACTGCATTTCTACTATATGGAACAACTGTTTCTTTTCTACTCTCATATTAAACTCCAGACGGTTAACAAAGAAGGAGACATGCCTAGTAAAAAAAAAAAGTCGAACTAAGTCGAGTTAATTAAGGCGCTCCCACTGCCCCTCTTTGTCTTCTGCATGAAAGTAGCAATGCTTTTGAAACACTGGAGATGGTTTCACTGTGAATTTGTGAGGTTAGGAATACAGCTGGGCTGCTGAGTCTGTGGGTTGGGTGGTATGAGTAGAATGTGTTTGATCAGTCTCCCTACTTGTATTAGACAGAAACGACATGAAAGGAATATGGTGGAAAGAGGCAAGAAGGATGAGCAGGTTCTGTGGGACAATTCTGAAGGATCTGGTTTTCAGAGCGAATAGTTTTTTTCATTCCATTACTCTTTGCTTCAAGCATTTCAAATCAAAGGCTTCTGCTTTTGTTTTTTGGAGTATTTTATAGTTCTCTGCTTAGTGACCAACTCAGACAATACTTCAGGACACGTGAAACCCGTATTTGCTGCAGCATGTGCTCTGAGATCAGAATCATATAGGAACATGGTGGACATTCATATCCAGAGCAAAACATTGTGGCTCTCATTGTGACCGCAACAGTTGCTTTGATACAGTTTTGATGGTTGTTCTTCTGTTTCCAATGTGGCACCTTAAGGACAAATCTTACGTGACAGCAATGGTTCCCAAACTGTGAGCTGTGGCTCCACCGAAACCAGCCAAGGGAGCCACTGAATCATGAAAAGACCCACTGCCCTATACAATCAGTAGTGTCAGCGTACTGGTACGCTGACACTGCTGTATACAATGTATAGGATTGTAGCCCTCATGGGGAGCTGTGGCCGATGGCCAGGTAGGTCAAGGGAGCCACTAGTCAAAAAAGGTTGGGAACCACTTCATTACAGGAGCAGCATGAATTCTGATCATTATGGCTCCACCCAATGATAGTGCAAGAACTAACCACAACATCAGTCACTCCCATGTGATCTCTGTCCTTCTACCCAAGAGGTAGAATGGAAGCATCAGCCAAAAACATAAGAATTCACAGCATTCCTGCAATGTAATGATTTAATGGGGGATAGGTGAGAATTAAAAGAACACAACTTTGACTTCTCTGATATTTTTAAACTGTCCCAATTTTTTTTAAAGTCTTACTAAAAGAACCATGAAGAGCATCATTACTGTTCCTCCGCTAGTGGCAATATGAAAACCCTACATGTTGTCAGAAAATGCATACTACATATTTCAAGCAGTGTTTATCGCTCGGAAGGGAGTCCAGTCAAAGGACTTCAACATGGTAAAAATCCAGAGTTTATGTGGTATGCTATGTAGCCCTCTCATTCAGCAGCAAACGTCAAAACTGGTCGCTTACTGAGAACCTGGGATTTTGGTTGGGTTTCGGCTGCCAGAGATATGTTTGTTTTAACTACTTTTGTATAAAATAACAACAATACTGGGAGCTTTGTTAAATCAACCACAGGACCAGTATGGATTTCCTATGGCTTTCTGAGGGAAGTCCCAATAGCTGAGTTCCTGCCAAGCTGTAGCACTGTAAAATATTGTACACTTACAGTACCTGGAGTGTGCAATCCATAATTCTTGAAGTGGCTGGCCAACTCCTAAAATGTGGACAAGTGTAATTCAAGATTAATGTAGCAATTCTGGAATTTATGCTGGGCGTAATAGCAACCCTCCACCAGCCCTTTTGGGATCAAGTTGACATCTGAATATATTGACCAGGATGTAATCATTTTGTGGATGTAAATGCGGTTAGTTGCTGCAGGGATTCCTGAGCATCAACTTTGCTTGCTCAAATATTGGTTTAGTTTTAGCTGAGCAACTTGTATCCATACCTTTATTCTGAATGTCTTGTTTCAGTATAATATTTGTGTCTGGTAAATGTTATTTTTATTTTTGCATGTCATGTCTTTTACTTTTTTCATTTTTTCTTTTTTTTTCCTGACTTGGTTGCTTCGTTTCAGTTTCCATAGAGCTTACCATGAATTTTTAGATTGTGAGCCCTTTTGGGACAGGGAGCCATTTAATTATTTGATTTTGTCTGTAAACTGCTTTCATTTTTTGTTGAAAAGCGGTATATAAATACTGATGATGATGATGATGATGATGATGATGATAGGGCTCAATATATTTTCCTTGTTGGCTATCAACTTCTCAGTTTCATGACCCACCAAAAGTTGGTTCATTATCCACTCGTGGGTCATGACTCACAGTTTGAGAACCACTGGTCAAATACATCCGAAGAAACCACTCACCTGTCTCTTCTGTTTAAATTCTCCCTCAGCCTCTTTAGGCAACATTAAGTAATATCTGTCACACCTCCAGATGCTCATCTTTTATAATGGACATAACTGTCTTCACTAGAGAGAATGAGGGCACAATCCAGTCCTGTCCTTGGGCAGACGCCAGAGGCAGATCTAAGGGGGGGGGCAAATCTGTAAGTTTTGCCAGAAGCCTTACCTTGCAGTGGAAACCACTCCTCTCCTGCACTGTTCTAGCCAATCCTAACAGGGAAAAGCAATATCTTGGCGTTGCTTACTGGCTACAGCAGCAAGGGAGAGGAGGGATTTACGTGACAGGGTAAGGCTTCTTGCAACACTTACAGATTTGCCCCCCCCCTTAGATCCGCCTCTGGCAGACGCAAGTCACTTGCATCGACCCAGCACTGTCACAGGCCGACACAGGCAGTTGAGCCAACCCTGGAACACCATGGAGACCAGCTGGCAAGCCACTCCCACGTGGGCTGAATTCAGCCAATGCAGGGGCTTGAGGAAAGTGGTGAAGGGGGCAAGGGAGGACAGCCCCATGGGCGGGATGGCCTGGGAAGGGGCATAGAGTGCAGATCTGGCCATTAGACCAGATCCTAACCCCCATCCCCAGGTCGCACAGACCTGAACCAGGAGGATCCAAATTGCCCCATAGGGATCTGAATAATCCAATAGGATTGCCTGGGGCTTACTGCAGGGTAAGGGGACAAATGTCAATCAATCAAAAAGTATTTATATATCACTTTTCAACATGAAGTTCCCAAAGCGGTTTACAGGCAAATAATAAAGTTAAATAATTCCCTGTCCCATAGGGCTCACAATCTAAAAGATGCAGAACACCACCAGCAACAGCCACTAGAACAAACACTGTGCTGGGGTGAAGAGGGACAATTGCTCTCCTTCTGCTAAATATAAGAGGAGCACCATTTGGAAAAGTGACTCTTGCCCAGTTAGCAGGGGTATGTCCCCTTGCCCAGCGGTGAGCTCTTGCTGCTACCTATTCTGTGTAGGATGCTGTGCAGGCCAGCCGGCCTGCCTGCTCCAACACAGGATTGGGCTGTGCGCCACATTAAAAAGATGCTCTCTCAGTTTTATGTTAGAACATATTTACATTACAGATTATTCTGATTTTTAAAAACACTGCACATTTTTAGCATAGAAACTAGTCTTACTAAATTATGATTTACTATTACAGTCTTATTAATTGTTCTTATTACAGACTTATTAATTATCTTTCTAACAATTAGAGGAATTATAGCTCTTTTTTTGAATTTGCCTACTAGGTGGCTATAACGGGTGAATGGGAGGGTTTGCTGAGGATTTACAGTATATTGTAGTTTGTTTTTTTAAATTCCTTTTAAATATTCTTCAGGGTCATATGCTCAGGTGCAATGCAAATTGTAGGTGAAAGGCAACATGTATTAGGCATCATCTACATATAAGGCAACATCTGTAGGACTGAAACTAAGACCTCTGCTGTTGTCCTTTTTGGACTGTGGGAAGCTGCTTTTATTTTAACCAGGTGATAAATAGCAATTTACTCATCAGAGGTCCAAGGTAGATCTTATGTGGAATTGCCTTACATGCTGGAGGCCCTCAGCACTTTGCCCCTGCTGCAGTTTTGATCCCAATCATGCCTTGTCTCCCATGCTATTTTTTTTATTAGAAAAAGAAGTCAACTGGCTTTCATTGAAGTAAAGCCCAAGGGATGCTGTGAGTTTAAAGCCACAGAACTAGTATTATGGAAGGATCATTTTCAAGAAAAGATGGTGCATCTTTGGCCAGCCCCCCACCTCTACTGTGGACTCCGGGCCATCCCATCCAGGCAGTCAGCTGCAGCAGTCGCCTCAGTCAGTGGATTGGTAGGGGACAGCCATCTTTGTCCGCTTACTACTTACTTCGTCCACTTACTCCACTGCTTCTCCATCTCCTTCCACTTCCTGGAATGGAAATCGAAGAGGGGGGAGAGGAAATGGGAAGGGGAAGACAGTGCTGCTTTAGTGCAGGAAGAGCAGGAGCTGGATCATCATTGGATAAGGGGAGGCAACATTTAGCCTGCCGCCTCACAAGGTCTTGGGCTGGTCCTTTGAGGACTGTCAGAAGGCCCACAACCACTACAATATCTCTCTTGGCTCTGGGTGGAAGTGAGGGTGAATGGTAGCCCTCAGGGGATGAGATTGGGCTTGGGACCGCCAGTTGCTATTGCCTCGTCTAAGGAAATAATTTTCTCTCTTCCCTGCTACCTGCCAGTGCTCCTCAATTCCCTGATTTAGATGGCGGATCAAATGCGAATCATGAGGTGGCTTGTGCCTGTGGGGCTCTGTGGAATAAACATAGTAAAACAGGTTGAAATAGCATCTGCTCTGTGCATGAGAAATGATGGTGAAGCCTGAATTATTCAAAACAGGCTGTAGGCTGCTGACTTGAACATGCGTGACCAGTGTGTACTCAGCAGATGACCCTAGGTCACCATGGCCTTGTCAACATCAGAGGCAGAAAATGAGCAATACTGTGGTGACATTGTTCAGAGGCACTTCGTTATGGCCCCAAAGAACAATGGCTGTTTCATGTGTTTTTTTGACAAACTTAACATTTTCGGGAACAGCTTCTCCAGTGTTTCCAAGTGGAGGCCTGATTTCTTTGCTGCAAAGTGGTAGGAAGAATCACTGTATTGTGAAAGAACTTTGGCAGGTCAGTCCTTCAGATTGGCCAGCTAGCCCCCACGTCCTCAACAATCCTTCGTCTACCTCTAATTTCACCTCTTTGGGGCTTTTCAGGAAAATGGAAATCCTGCAGGGTTCTTGAATGCTGCTTAACCCCTAGGGCATAATCTGTCAAATAGAAATTTCATCCCTTCTTCAGGGGTCTCCTCTGAATTGATTGCTCACCCCAGAAAGGCAGCAGAAGCTTCCAGAGGCACCTGGAAACATAGCAGAACAAATCCTTCCTGCCTTTTCTTCCCTTTTGAGTAGGAAATGTTTTTATTGATTTACTGGAAAGATCTTTCAGGTAGCAGTGTACAAGTCAGCCAACCTCTGATCCCTTTACATTGCATCTAGGAGCCAACATGCTACAAACAAAATAACTCTTTCATTTAAAGTCATTTTTTCCCAGCTCTACTTGAAATTTTCTTTTTTAAAACGACACTCTCCATAGTTTTGCCTTGATTCGTATCAACTCCATAGCAAAGCATTACGTTTGCCCTGGTTATTATTCTGTGGCATTTCATCTATGGTAATCTTATTTCCAGCTCCTGGGGAAAGAAGAGAAAGAGTCAAGAAAAACATGAGGAGGACAAGAAAGGGGAACAGTGATATATCAGTGGGAACGGTGACAAAGATTTATTGATGTTTTGTCAGTGAATAAATAAAGAAAAGAAGAAAGTCTGGAAGAAAAATATTAAAGTAAAGCCCTGTTTTATATTCCTGAACAGCATTAAAATCAGTTTGTCATAATATTTCCCTCACAGTCAGGGCCAGCCCAAGACTTCCTGACACCTGAAGGGTATGCTAAATGTTGTCCCCACCCCACCCCCGCCCATATCCAAAGGCAAGCCAGCCTCTGCTCCTATCATTCTCTAATGTTCTACTTCAGCACTCTCCTCCACATTTCCTCTTCCTCTCAGTCCCCTCTTCCTTTTCCAATCCAGGAGTGGAAGGAAGAACATATGAAAAGCCCTGCTGAATTAGGACAAAGGCCCATCTAGTCTAGCTTTTCTGTATCTCACAATGGCTTACCAGATGCCTCAGGGAGCACATAAGACAACCAGATACTGTTTTTAAGCTACTGTTAAAAGCTTTATTAACTGTATTAACCCATGTATAAGTCGATCCATATTTTCAGGGTCAATTTTCAGGCATAAATTTTTAGACTTATATATGAGATTATACAATTTTTATAATTATACAATTTTTAGACTTATACAGTACATAAGGAAACTGTGTGGGTGGAGATAGCATTCCTAATGGCCCTTGGACAGTGATGTCACAATGTCACGTTGTCACATGATGTTGCAATGTCACTTCTGGGTTTGTCTGGAGAAGGAGGAGGTGCTTGTGGTGGCCACCTCACAATCTGGGTGCTAACCCTGTTCTTTCTCCTATGTGGGATCCCTCTTGAAGGGGCATCCCTTAAAAGGCAGAAGATTTAGTCGAGAGGGTTAATGCCTCCGTTTGCCTGAAGATAAGAGCTGAAGATCTAAAGGTCGCCAGTTTGGGACTACCGGAAGTCTCTGTGAGAGTGGCAGACCTGTAAATTGCGACTGATTAACAGCTGAGCTGTCTCTGGCTGCCTTGTGAGAGGGGGAGTGTGCCGGGGGAGTGTGCCAGGTCAGCTGCTTCTCTGGTGGGAGCAGGGAAGATGCTTATCAGCTAGCAGAAGACAAACGGGTGGCCAGAAAGAAGACTAAATCCAGAAAGATCCATCTGTATTGTTGTAGTTCTTGTAAGATAGAATGTTTCTGTAAATTGTAAAAACCCTTTGGGTTTACGAATAAAGTCTGCCTATGTAAACCACCTTGAGTTACAGTCATTAGAGAAATCTAGTGACTTAAGAAATGCGGAGTACAAGTATATACTTGTATATAAATACAAGTATTTTTATTATTATTGAACGAGGGTGCTAGAAGGATCTGGGCAGCCTGATTGCAAAGCTATTGAAACACAAGGCGGCATTTTTGTGATCTGGCTGCACCTCTCTTCCTTCTGCTCAGTAACATCACTCTTTAAGGGGCACCTAGGGCAAGTGTCCATACCTTCCATACCCTAAATATACCACTGGTGGCATTCATTCTTTGGAGGAACTATCTGTACCTTAAATCCATTTCAGACCTATTTCTTCTCACTGATGCTCCCTGCAAATTTCATGTGGATTTTATGTTGTTCAGTCGCTAAGTCGTGTCTGACTCTTCGCAACCCCATGGACCACAGCACGCCAGGCCTCCCTGTCCTCCACTAGCTTCCGGAGTTCACCCAATTTCATGTTCATCGCTTCAGTGACACTAGCTAACCATCTCATCCTCTGCCGCCCCCTTCTCCTTTTGCCTTCAATCTTTCCTAGCATGAGGGTCTTTTCTAAAGAGTCCTCTCTTCTCATGAGGTGGCCAAAGTATTGGAGCTTCAGCTTCAGGATTTGTCCTTCCAGGGAGCAATCAGGCATGACTTCCTGTAGGATTGACTGATTGGATCTCCTTGCAGTCCAGGGGACTCTCAAGAGTCTTCTCCAATACCATAATTCGAAAGCATCTATTCTTCAGCGCTCTGCCTTTCTTATGGTCCAGCTCTCACAGCCATACATTGCTACTGGGAAAACCATAGCTTTGACTATGCGAACCTTTATTGGCAGGGTGATGTCTCGGCTTTTGATTAAGTTGTTTAGGTTCGCCATAGCTTTCCTCCCAAGAAGTAAACGTCTTTTAATTTCATGGCTGCGTTCACCATCTGCGGTGATCTTGGAGCCCAGGAAAGTAAAGTCTGTCACTGCTTTTATTTTTGTGGATTTTATACTCTGCATCATTTGGGGCGCACTAATATTATTGCAACATCATCTTATGAAAACAGATGTAGCAAGTCTGTTCTGCTGCATTCTGGTTGAAAACCATTATAAGAGCTTGCAAAGGCATGGTGTACACATATTCTTACACTGATGTTCCTAAGAAGCATGCACTGACCAAAATATTGTTGGGATTCTAATGTGGTGCTGTTCTTGTTCCATCCACTACATCCTGCCCATTCAGTAATGTGTGACACCTTCTCATAATGATGATATGCGTTGCCAGCACATCATACACACTACAGAGCTACCACAACATCCTTATGGTCAATTTGTGACACTCACCGGACAATAGGTAGTGACATTACATTGTGCTACTAAAAATTCATTGTGCTGCATCAGATGAATTTCATTTCTAGCTACTTGCAACTCAAATGCTCAGGCCTTATGAATGCCCCTTTTGTATCTGCTCAATGTTTGTCCTAGTAAACCTCTAAGTCTAGGAGACAACCTCCAAACCCCAAGAGTTTGCTTTATAATATATATGTATTTCTGGTTTGTTTGTTAAGTTTGGGGTTGATGATACCACAAAGTAAAATACTCCTCTTATGGATAGGAACTTTATGCCTTTTGTTTTTTTTCCAGAATAATCTCCCTTTAAATACTGCAGATGAAGTCCCACAAACCATGATATGACCAAAAATATTTATATTTGAAGAAGTACATTCTTGAGGGAAAAAGAAGACACAATCTGTTCTTAATGTTTGCTTTCTCCTTTTTCTGTTCTACTGAATAGAAGGCAGTTAATTATTTCCCTGTGCATTTTCATAAGTCCAGAGTGAGTGAAATGACCCCAAGAATGTTATATTATTCATCCTCCTCTTTCATATCAGTTGCCCTCCTGCAGCCTACTCTGCCAAGCATGTCCGCAGTACAGCCTTAGTCCATTTCACAGACCTTGAGTAGGATTTCTGTGTAAGCTCCCTCGAAAAGAATTGAGGTTGTGCTGTGGCAGAGCTTGGTGGACTGTTTCAGCTAATAATGAACAGAGATTACATAGGAACAGTGTTAGTAGCAGTGGCCTGTGGCTCAGTGGTTTAGCAGGGAAAGAAGAGGGTGGCTGGGTGAAAGATAACAACAAAATAAACTTTATTGTGAGGATAATTGACAATTATAGGAGTGTGAATCAAAATTAAGCAATACATCACATCTGCATAATTTTAGAGTGCTATCCTGGCTCTACGTTAGGCCGGCGCATGTCCCCTGCTATAGAGCAGAGGAGGCAAAAGAGAGAAGACAGGAAAAGGAAGGCTTTAGAAGGAAAAGGGGGGGGGGGCAAAATCATGCAGGCATGGAGGAGGAAAAGAAGGGGAAGAAAGAATATAGTGTTTCCAAGAGAGTCCTTGGATTAGGATATTGGGGTTTTTAGTGTAAGGAAGGAAGGAAAAAGAAGGGAAAGGATTCTTGGGGTTGGAAACATGGCAAAATGCCATAAATGGAGAGTGGTTCTCTGTGGCCTGAACCGAGGCCTACAGGCAAGGGGAGAGACCCTTCGTGGGTCATGAAATCACTTTTGTGCCCGCGCCAAAGCCAGGCAGCGTGAGGGAGGCTCCATGTCAGGACAAGCATGGGATTGGCAGGGGGAGGGAGGTTCTGGGCGGGGGGAGGGAGGTTCTGGGCGGGGGGAGGGTGGCACATTGGCAGGCTCCAGATTCGCCCAGAAGGTCGAATCCTAAGACCATCCAGGAGACCGCATGGCTCCAATTTGGGCAGTGTGGTATCCTCGGCTCTGCACCTGCTGTTTAGCAGGCTCAGAGCCAAGGAGCGCATTGGGGAGGCTCCAGCCCTTTGGAGGCGAATTGGGGAGGCGAACATGCCCTTGCCGTGGGGAGGCTCCAGCTTCCCAGACCCAGCGTTGGATATGACGCGGGCCAGCCGGCCTCACCATTCTGGTGCTGGGTTGGATTGCACCCTCAGATTAATCTGTTTCTCTGATTAAAAGTGAAGCCTTCCTTGAGGCCTGTGGATCTGATGCCTCTTGCCATCAGTCATTAACATTACTGGTCTGTGCCGTGCTCCCGAAGCAGGCATCTAGTACCATGTATACAGGCATGTTTCCTGCACACAGTGACATAAAGTTCAAAAAAGCAGTTAAAAAAACCAGTCAGGTAACAGCAGTGGCTGACAGATAAGAACGTTGCATAGCTGGAACACTTGGAAATTTTTTACAGTTACTTACTTAAAATACTTCTCTTCTGGATATGTCTGTCCACAAAGTAGTTCTGTTAGCTTCAAGTGGTGACACTAGAGCTCCAATTGCCATGGAAAAGCTATCTACATAAGCAAAATATATATATTTAAGTGATGGTGGATGTCCACAATGCAGAGACGGTTGGCAATCATGAGGGAATGTGGACAATGCAACTGGTGAATGGAGAACTGCTGGTGAATGGCCATTAGACCAATTCAATGGTCTGTTTTCATAGTGTGCAACATTTACCAGATATGTCTAGGATTGCCAACATGTGCTTGCAATTATTGATGGTCTCTCAGAGTTTTGAACATGAATTGTAGCAGATACACGTCTCAATTTAGGAATACATTTTTCTAATGTGGTTTATATCTGTACAGGTACATGGCGATTCTTTATTAAGAGGACAAGGCCAAGAATGCATGGCAAGGCTGATGAGTTAATAATAAATTTGCAAGTAGCTTTGATAATGGTGGCAAAAGGAGGCAGAAGGTGGGGAAACTGCTAGGACCACTTTCTGACATTTAATCTAGAGGCAACTAAAAGTCTCTAAAAGGATTTTGTGATAGTTTTCCGAATGCTTTGTAAAGTACTGGCTATATTAGGCATCTGGTTTCCATCTGGCATTCCCTGTAACATCATGGTTTGCTCATACTCAACTAACCACTCATCAATAAATTAATATCACTCTAAAGAGTTAACAGTGAAAGTTAACAGGTCTGGAATAACTTCTCTGAGCATATGTGCGAGAGATACGATAAACACTGTTCTGTATAATAATTTTTAATATTCTTCTTTGCCCAAATGTAATGCTGCTGTTGTTTTTATTTTAAGTGTGACAGTTAAAGTTTTTAGCCTGCCAGTCTGGACTATTTCGGTTCTTTCTCTACGTAGATTGCCTAAGATCCCAGTTCAGTTCAGCTCTTACATCCAGACAATCTCTGGATGTAAGGATGTGTGAATGTATGGGGTTCAGGAGTCATTTCTGCCTCCTATGCAAGAGAGGGCCCATGATGGGAGTAAGGGAAGTTGAAGGAAGTTGAATGGAGAGTGGAGGCCAAGAAGAAGGCAAATGTGAGAGCCTTCTCACACAAAATAGGCTGCTCAGAAGTAAGGACGGAGCCAGGCAGGTGACGGGTATAGCTGGAGAGCCATAGAGGGAGGAGGAAGGAAGAAAGAACTCTCCTGCTATAGCGAAAGGGACTCCGGTTTACTCCACCCCTCCTTCCTCACGAAGTGTTAATTAAGCTCCTATTGTGCAATTGCTCTCTTTCTTCTTCGTGGTGACTCATCTTTAAGTCTTTGTTCAATTTAACATGAACTGGGACCAAGGAAACTTCCCCACCCTGCCATGCCAATAGAAGCTTCCTGTGACAGGCTCCACACATAGAATCAGCACATCATTCCTTGTGCCAACAGGCCTTTGGGTCTCTTCAGGAAGGGATCATGGATCAACATTTTTCCCTTCCAGGAATCATTTGAATACAGTGGGGAAAACTGGGAGGGCTGAGTCAAAAGGGAGAGAGCGTTTCATGAATATTTGCACCCCTGTCAAAGAGCACCCCTCCGTTTGGAGAAGGTGAAAAAGGGGCTGAAGATTTATATGCCATTGATCATTTTTGGCCTCAGAGACTTCCCAGACAGGGACACCTTTGAAGTAGTACAGTTAGTGCATAATCCTAACCTGGAGTTAGGCTGGCACAGTTAGGCCAGACGTGCGCCATCCTCCCTGATTTTGAGAGTGGTCCAAATGTGCTTTATGGTGACCCTTGTGCCTGCCAAACTTTGCTGACCTAACTGTGCTGGCCTAACCCCAGGTTAGAATTGCGCTCTTCATAATATTGAAAAATAGTTATTGGGCTACAGGCTCTACTCCTTGTCATTTTCACCTCCTTATCCTGCTGGACAATTACCATACCTCTGATTCTATGCATGGGAGCATAGTACCAGGCCCCATATAATCTAGGGTTTTCATATTTTGTTGTGGTACCACCATAGAAATCTTCAAACACAAGACCCCTCCATTAACCAGATTCCTCTAGGAGGGGGCGAACTTTGCTATGTAATTAGGCTTGAGCAAGGGAGGAGAGAACCTGTTTTTGCTCTTCCCCAGCCCTCTTTTTTATTATTTTTTGCAGACCCTAGCTAAGAGCACCAAAGAGGCTCCAAGGCCTTCCAACACAGTCCTTATTTAAGAAAAATAACAACGACCAGAGCTTGTTTACTTATTTGTAGTATCTCGGCAACTCTCATTCCATCATCTGTTTTTGCTTTTGTGACTCTGTGAAGAACTGAGAATATGCTGACGCACAAATAGTAAAATATACTGTATATCCAAACTATAGGACAAATGATCATCTTGCGTGCTAAGATTTGTTCTCAGGTCTGTGTTGGTTTTCTGGTTCTCTTCTCAGTTTAGCTTCGAAGAAGGATGATACAGAACAAAAAAAAAACTATATTTTAAACCTTCTGTGTTTTGAACAGAGCTATCAACCAGTCACCCTCAACCAAACCTGAACCAAACCAAACTGCACAGAGAGTCCCCAAGTTCAGTCTTAGATACCTCCAGGTGAAGCCAAGAAAAATTCCTGCCTAAAACTCTGGAAAACCACAATCTGTTAGTGATGATAGTACTGAATTAAGCTGAAGAAGACAGAAGAACAGAAGACTGTTTTCTATGAAACTGTGAGAACAACCAGGAATTGGTATCTCATGACACAAAATGTCTCCTAAAGCAGCATATTTTAATGCTCCTAAAATAATGCTTTAGCAGCATTATTTCCTGATGGTAAGAAAACCACGATTTTTTGTTTGTCTGAAGGCGCAATCCTAAGCAACTTTCCAGAACTGACATAGCAGTGCCAATGGGGCATGTGCTGCATCCTGCAGTGAAGTAATAGTCACAGAGGCCTCCTCAAGGTAAGGAAATGTTTGTTCCCTTACCTCAGAGCTGCATTGCCCTTACCCCAGTGCTGGAACATTGGTTAGGATTGTGCCTTATACATTTTATGAGTTCAGGACTGGCCATGCCTACTCCCAGAAATTGTATGTAACCCAGAAGCGTGTGCGCACGCACGCATGCACACGCGCGCGCGCGCACACACACACACACACACACACACACAGAGTTTCTTCCCCTATATCCAGAAGATATCCAGAATGGAGTTACATTTGCATACTGTTTTGAACTGTGGCAGAGAAATGTTTTAAAAAAGAGCCCAATGAATAGGTGGCACATCCAGCAAATACAGTATGAGAGTATGAGAGCACTTTCAGTTAGGAAAAAAGGGGAGTCTTCAGGAGAAAGATGCTTGCTCTGACAGCCTCCCTCACCCTTGCCGTGACTGTGCTGCACTCCAGGACAACCACACCTTTCTTTGATTCCCTGGACCAGTTTCCTTGTGTTGGGTCACATCACATCACATCCCACCTCAGTGGCTCGGTGTGGTACATCAGAGGAGCTTCAGTACTGCACTGACTTCCCCTACATGGGGGAAGAAACATTGAGGTGCACGGAGGAATGCCAGGACATGAAGAAGCGGTCTTTGGACTGCTGCCTCTCCAGGGAAATCTGCAAGGCAGTGTACATCAGATGAGTCCTACAATGCCAGGGGCAGGGTGCATTCAGTCCGCTGCTCTTCATTGAACTTGCCTTGGGAAAGTGCCACAAAAATCAATGCTAATTAAACTGTGGGGCTGGGCTGGCAGGAGTGAGGGCATCTGCAGATGATGAGCAATGAAGGCCCCAGAGGAGTGCTTGGGGTAGATGCGGCATCTGAGGAATTGGTAGAAATGGCAGCACTTGAACTTCCCCTGGGAGTTTTTCCAGGTGAATCAGGAGATGATCTAAAAGTTCACAGAGATCTTGGACTGTCTTCATGAAATGGACTCCCTGGAATGGTATGCGGTTGAGGAGGGCAGCAACTGGCCAGGAGCAGACCCTCAACAACATGACTTCAAGATGAGAGGCCCTTGCCCATCAAGCTGCAAGAGAGGAGATTTCAGTTGGACATCAGGAAGAATTTCTGGATGATAAGGGCGGTTCCACAGTGGAACAGACTGCAGAGGGAGGTGATAGATTCTCCCTCACTAGAGATCTTCTAGCAGAGGCTTGACAGGCACCTGCTGGAGATGCTGTAGGAGGATTTCCTGCTTCAGGCAGGGGGTTGGACTTGGGGGTTGGACTTCCAATTCTATGAGACCTCAGGGCATTTGCCTCCTGGTTGGCACTGTGGAGGGCACTCAGTGGATGCTGAGTGCCTTCATGGTGAGGCAGGCCACCCTGATGGAGGTCTACCTGGCTAGGCTTGACCTTCCACAAGCCCTGGGGGGAGAAGCACTAGGAGGGTGTGCACACCCTCTACTATGGGTTGAGTATCCCTTATCCAGACTGCTTTGGTCAGGAAGGTGTCTCGATTATAGATTCTTCTGGATTTCTGAATAACTGCACAAATATATATATAAAAAAGCTTCCTCTTGTTCTTTTCACTGTTACCGAAGATGGGATGGTTAGCCTGTTTCGGGACACAACATTGAGGAATTGCTTGATTTATGCTCCCTGGATGAAATGATGCTCAACACACAGAAAACTAAATGTTGAGGGGTTCCAGCCTAGCCCTCTCCTTGTATTGATGGGTTCATTTTCTATGTGTAGTGGATGAGGGAGTGCTGGAACATGTGACTGCCCACCTTGGAGCAGTTGCAGACCCAGCCAATGGGCTGCCCAGGGACAGAGAAAGAAGGCGGGTCTACCTCCTCTGCTGTTTCCCCTCCCCTATGTGCCACTTTGCTCTGCCCCCACACCCTGCCAGGCTCCATTTCGGAGTCATAGGATGGCAGGGTCGGGTGGACAGGCCAAAACCGCTTGTCTCTCAGCAAGGCGAGGTGCTTTGTCATCGTCCACCTCCCACCCCTGAGCACTGTGCCCAGGGCCTTTAACCCCCCCCCCCCCCCCAAACATAATGGTAGGTCTGCATCTGCCTTGGAGTACACTACAGTTTGCCAAGCCATCTATTTATGCAGCACAAGCCTGAAAGTGCAAATTAGCTTGACTGAAACTCCCTTAAAACCTATTTTCTGTCTCCGTACCAAGAAAAGTCATTTCTGCAGATTTCGCAAACTGGCACGATGTAGCAGCAAGGAGCCAAAATCCACTGTGGCACCTTGGAGACCCACTGATTGATTGTGGCATCAGCATTCTCTAGACATGAGGTGGGGCACTTGACAGAGGATCATAAACTGCAATCCAGTCAAGACAACCACTGTCAATTTAAGAGACCTCTTTTGGGGTGAATTAATATTTTCCAGGGCTTTAGAGCTCAACAGGAATGGTTGTAATTATGACTTACTGTGTTTGCTAGTGAGGACATATGGAAAGATTAGCTTTAAGAATCTTACTCATGATCTTCCCTAGAGGATTACACCACAGTTGTTGCTGGTCTCTTCCCCACCCCCTTCTTTCTTTTCAAGACATCAAAGTTGAGCATAAGAAACGTTTCCCCTGGAAATATGTGCACCAATGGCACTAAGCAGATTCCAGCAAATGTGCTTTGTTTGGAGAGTCAGGAAATGCGGAGGAGGCATTTATTCATTCATTCTTCTATTTATTTTTTAAAAGCTTGTTCTAAAAGGCAGCATCATATGAAGGGATATTTAGGCTCAACCTTCTCTAATCTTGTATTTTACTTCTATTGCTGGATACAAGCAGATACTCTGCTTTGTATGAATAAACTTTCGGGGAGGGGGAGAGAGAGAGAGAGAGAGAGAGAGAGAGAGAGAGAGAGAGA
>JAJKFI010000115.1:491911-503058 GCA_029204185.1 Lerista edwardsae
GAGAGAGAGAGAGAGAGAGAGAGAGAGAGAGAGAGAGAGAGATTGACACTAATATAGCTCATGATAGCTGAAGAAGACTGAAAATTATGGGAAGGACATATTTCAACAAGGAAGCTGAGTTAGCATTACGCCAAAAACAAACAAGGCTTACAGCTGGAAGGCAGCTGGATTATTAATTCAGTAGGAGGGCAAATTTTATCTATTGCACTAGCCAAATTTATCTTCATGGAAAACCAATTCTAGATAAATAACTTTTAACTGGCAACTTCTGGGTAGTAAATATAATAGCACAGGTGACTTGTGACCTAGTTCTGAGTGTTCTAGGTAAGGTGAGTTGTTTTGACCTTTCCACTTTAAGAACTGAGTCAAGTCCATGCACTTGTTTAGTTGTCACCCTGGCTTCATCCTGGTCCAATTAAGGACATCTACATGTGTACATAGACTTTAGTTTCTCTGTTTACAGAAACACTCTCTCAATATAGCAAAAGGCTATTGGCAGTGATAACTATATGGAACATACAAGTCCAAATGCAATATCCCTTTGAATGCAGAATTCTGGGGACAAACGCTGCAGAATAGCTGTTCCTTCATGCCATGTTTTGAACCTTCCCCAGAGCATCATTCTGTCTGGCTACGGCTGCAAACAAAACACAGGACTAAACGGTCCCTTATTCTGACTAACCAAACTTCTTCTGTCCTTAACCTGCAGCAAACCCAGAAGAGGAGACAGGTGTTGATTGTTTTGAGCTGTGTTTGTCCTTTTCCTCCTCCCTTCTTTGTTGCCGTCTTACTCATCAGGCTTGTGCCAGCCTGGTTCACTTTATTCTCACTGGCCTAGGCTCCCATATGGAACAGCATTGGCACAAGCCCTGGGCAAACCAAACCATATAGTTTTTCATGTGGCTCTAAGTGGCAATTGTTCTTTGTATTTCTTTCTGGTCCTCAAAGCATAATTAAAGCATTGGTATTAATGTTTAAAGCTGAAATGTCGTGGGACCTCTTCCCCAAACTCTACAATCAACTAGAAATATTCTTTTAAAAAATATTTTATACTCCCACAGAGAGAGAGGGGGGGGCATCCCCTACAGACATGGGGCTGCCACCACAGATAACAAAAACCCTACAAATAGTTTAAATTGTCCCCATTACACAAATGACTTATCTACCTCTGATTGCAGATAAGTCTGTATCTTATCTGTCTGTGATTGCAGATCTCTTATTGATTTGTGCTGCATTGTTTTTCAGCCCTCCAACTTGCTTCCTGTGAGCACTTCCTGCTTTCTGTTAGCATTTGCAGACAGCAAAGAGCCAGCAGGTCACAGGAGACAGCAACAGGAGGGCTGCAATCACAGGAAGATTTGAATGACGAGAGGACATTTTTGAACTGTGGATAACTGAAACAGGATATAGGATCTGCAGATATAGAGGGATGACTCTCTCTCTCTCTTTCTCTTTCTCTCTCTCTCTCTCTCTCTCTCTCTCTCTCTCTCTCTCTCTCTCTGTGTGTGTGTGTGTGTGTGTCTGTAATCATCTATATTCTCAGCACAGAAATTAGACACCAGGAAATAAGAAAATTATTGGCTTCCTCTCTTTTCTTTCCTCCAAAAGGAGGGGAACTTTAGCTAGGGACCTTATTCCATTTCCAAGCATGACTGGAAGAGATGCAATTGCAAACTGGAAGGACAAGAAAGGAAAACTGGATGAGAAAATTCATTTATTTGAAAAAGGGTTGACGGTGCTCTTGATTCTGCCCAAGAACTGGGGGTTCGGAGGACAAAAAAGAAACCTCCCTGCCAGAATCCCCACCCAAAGTTTGTATCTTCCTTGCCAAAATTTTAATTTGGATGCCGCGTGAAAACAATGTAAATGGATAAGCTGTGATCATTGATTGAGTGTTATGGGATTATTATTAGATGCCTTTCAATTGTACAGTATTTTAGTTGCTTGTGGGCTCAGCCCAGCCAAGGACCAGCATTTTAAAGCCCTATTGATTTCAAAGGGAAATTAATTAAATCATTAAATCAATGAATTTTGAATGTTTTGGGGTTTTAATTACCTATATTATAGCAATTTTAAACAGTGTTTCTTTTTTTAAAAAAAAGTTTTTACCTGTTCGGAGCCCCTAGAGTACAGAATGCTAAGAACATAAATAAACAAGCATATTTGTCACTGAAACATTGGTGGAAGCTACTGCTATGACTGTTTCCTGTTGGCTGATTCATTCCCACAGCCTCTTTCACTGAACTGTAACTCAATCGCCGTGTGATAGCCACAGATGAAGGAGGTGATAGAAACACACAGTTAGGCAAACCTCTTTCTCTTCAAACCGCAGCCTTTTGCTCGATCATTTATGCGGTCACTTCTGCTTACGTCTGTAAGCATGTTAGCACCAGGGGCAAAGACCTATCAATATATTGGCGATGGAGCATTCTATTATCTTTTCATTTCACATGTGCTGCGAAAAATAGTTAAATGCAAGCAGTAATGATGACAGTAAAACTCAGACCCTCTGTGGCTTCAGAACCAAAACAGACCAGAAGCATACCATAATTTGTATTTGTTCCTGCTGTTTACATAGGATTGCTCCATTGCTTAGTGCTGACAAAGAACTTTGACATTCTCATTTTCATCTAAACAGGGAAATATGATTTCATATAGTAAATCTAAGTTTGCTGAGCTTGCTAGATCAAAATAAAGCACAGCTATGCCAGTCTCTGAGAGTGATCAAGAAGAGAAAGTGTCACAGAGGGAAGAAGGAACAGAATGCATGGGATGCTGGAACTTTTCACTAGCCATATGGCTGGGACTTGAGAAAATGAGAGTCAGGTATAAAGGCATTCTGCAGTTCAACATCTAGGCATGGGAAAGAACACTTTTTGATTGAGTCTCAAACTTTTTAGCACCAGGACCCACTTTTGAAAACAACAAGCTGTCTGGGACCCACCAGAAGTGATCTCATGGCCAGAAGTGCCATCATTGGGATGCCAGAGCCTGCTGCTTTCCTGAGAATGCAGCAATAAGTTGTGATATTTCTTAGCCATTTTCCAACAGCAAAGTGAATCAGAAAGAAAAAAGCCCATTTACAACAGCGACATCAGCAAAATAATCACACAGCCCTCCCCTTTTCAGCATCCCATCTTCCCATATTTTCAATATGGCTGCCCTAGGTGCTTTGTGAGCCATCTAAAATTAGCTCGTGACCCACTGGTGGGTCATGACCCTCAGTTTAGGAACCTCTGGGCTCGTTTATGCCATTTATAGAACTTTTGAGAACCGCCCCCTACAGTTGGTCATGACTAGACTATTCAGTTGTGGGGAAACCTTTACCTTTACCTTTTACCTCCAGATTAGGATTGCGCTCTCAGAGCGGATGGGATGGCTTCTTTCAAGTGTTAAAAGTACACACTGGAGCGCTGCCCATCAAGCCAAGCCTCCGACCACTGCTTGTCACATTGCATTGCTGGACTCACTGCCACTGCAGGGGTCTGGGAGTCCAACGCGAACCACCAGCCACCACTTCAAGCACTGTCAGTGGTATGAGTACCACTGGTTGAGAAACACTGGTCTAGTTATTTTCCCAAGCTTTGTTGGAGTTAAAAGGTAAAGGTAAAGGTTTCCCCACAACTGAATAGTCTAGTCATGACCGACTGTAGGGGGCGGTGCTCATCTCCGTTTCAAAGCCTGTAGAGCCAGCGTTTTGTCCAAAGACAAGCTTCCGTGGTCATGTGGCCGGCATGACTCTACGCCGCAGTGCACGGAACACCGTTACCTTCCCACCGAAGTGGTCCCTGTGTATCTACTTGCATTTCGGTGCTTTCAAACTGCTAGGTTGGCAGGAGCTGGGACAAGCAACAGGAGCTCACTCCGTGGCGCAGTCTTGAAATCCCAACCTTCTGGTTGGAAAGCCCAGCAGCAGCGGTTTAACCCGCTGCATCATCCCATCCATAAACTGGAGTTAGGCCAGCATAAACTAAGCCAGCAAAGTTTGGCCAGCACAAGGGACACCATAAAGTACATTCGGACAATTCTCAGAGTCAGACAGGCCAGCATACAGACGTGAACCACCCTCCCTGACTCTGAGAGTAGTCCCAACATGCTTTACGGTGGCCCTTGTGCTGGCCAAACTTTGCTGGTTTAGTTTATGCTGACCTAACTCCAGTTTAGGATTGCACTCTGAGTCTCTTACCGATGTTTGTTGCATTGTGTCTGGCCTCCCAATCCAGAAGTAAGTAGTATCCCATCACATTTTGCTCCTGGTTGTCACACCGCCTAATATGCTATCTTTCTTTTTTTTCTTTCTTTTCTTTTTTTTAAACAAAAGCAAAGTTCTTAAAGGAATAGAGCACACAGGTATCATAAAATGTAACTTGATGAACTAGGAGAAAACCTGCTGAAGGCTTTAATTAGGAACCATCTTCCACAGAACTGTATATAACCATGTGAAGAAATAATATCTGGGTAAAGCCTAAACTAAATAGTCAAATTTCCATAGACAATGCAAATGCAGTATATTAATTACATGATCTCCTGAACAGTTAATCATGTTTTATATGTGGTGAAAAACCAAATTGGCCTTTGTTTTTAGATTGTACACTTTTATGTGTAGCTTGTGTTTCTAATGTATTTGTTATTAGAAGTTTCTTTAGGAGCAACAGATATAAAGCAGGTCAAAAATTGTGTAAGTAAATACATGGGTAATTCACAGCATTCATGACTGTGAGCATTGCACATATGAAAACCAGGGCTGTTGAGGTTGTAGATGCATATGCATTAAAAAGTCTGTGGTGTAAAATAAATATGACCTGCCTGAATACAGACTACATCTCACCCGGAGTGAACAATACAATTGACAATTGGAGTCATAATTTGTTATACATTGTCAACCTAGAGAATGCTCATGGCCACAGAAAAGCATCTTTGCTGTTGTCATGATTTTGAGAATATGCATCTGAAGGACAATTGAACCTTATAACAAAGGGACAAAATGATATGATTCAAGTTACAACACTGCAACTTTGTGGGCAGAACATGTTCAACACCAACATGACTAACCTTGCTCCTTTTGCTGTCTATTTTATGTTCAGTTGATCATATGTTGTGCTGCCTGGTGTCTAGGGACAACTTCAGTCATCTCCACGATGTGCAATAATGAAATACATTACAAAATGGAGCAGGTGTGTGATAATATTCCAGACTGTGTACGTGACACACTCACAAGCCACACTTTTTTCCTTGATTAACTTGATTCACTTTCCACAAATTTAGCTCTCACGGAGAGAATAAGCAAGCAGAATCACTGTTTGGAATGTGTAATTGCAAAATTCCCATGGGGGATTTAAAAAGTAAATTAGGGAACTAGATAGATAATAGGAACCAGATACACTCTCTTTGTACCCCTAGGGACAGTTTAGTTGACCCAGAATAAACTAACTGTGCTAAGAAAGAGGAAAAGATTAGGCTATAGGAGAATTGTTACAAAACAGATGACCAGATTAATGTGTTCAGCATGCTGTTTTAAAGTGTGAATCAATACTACATCCAATGGCAGTGTGCAGGCATCTTCTAAAAGTGGAAGTTACAAACATTGGTTGTGGATCAGCCCAACTCTAGATGGGCACATGGCTGATTTTGTGAATTTGACATAGCAATTACTATTTGAGAGTGAATGGGTCCCTGAAGCAAATGGGTAAACCATAATTCCAGTGATTTGGTAAATCAGTTCCATGGGATTTAGTATTACATTATAGGAACTCTTGCTAGCAAGTATAAATCATATCGATAACAATGACTCTTAAACTGCATTCCAAACATCTCTACTGTCACTGTGTCCCAATATGGTGTAATAGCTGGAGTGAGCCCTCAGGGAGACCTCTTCCTCAGCCATGACCCATGAGCTGCATTGGGTGACATTGGGCCAGTCACTATAGTCCTTTTCAGAGTTTCCAGGCAGAATTGAAAAGGCAGCATTCTCAGTGGACTCTTGACGTGCATACACTTGTATACTAGTTTCAGAGAATGTTGAAATGAATGCATACAGTATGGGGTGATTATGGGAACTGCCCCTCCCCCCATGTACTTGTTCTATTGTAACTGAATGCCTGAAAAGAGATTAATGACCTGATCCTTACTCGGACTGAGCCAGCAGGCAGAGCCATTTATGGCAGCAGAAACACTTTCCACAGCTGTAAAATGGCTGACGGTAGTGTGTGCAACACGCTGCCAGGCAGCGGCTATTTTCAGAGCGCTGCTGGAAGAGGCAGCAGGACCAGAAGAAGATTGCCAGACACTGCTGTCCCCGCTGGTACATGGAAGCCACTGGTGGAAGGGAGTATGCGGTTGGTGGAATGGGACGGGGAGGGGTGGAACGGGGCAGGAGGTAGATGGACCAGCGGGCATGTTTGGGGCAGACGGGTTAGGTGTTGACAGAGAAAGCTCCACAATATCCTAACCCTGTTTTGTCCCTGACATGCCCTATTCAAACTTGCGCCAGCTAAGGTCACTGGCACAGTTTGCAAAGGACCCTTGGGAACCATGCAGGAGCAGATGAGGATAGGTAGAGCACCCCTTTACTTCCCACTCCACCCCCTGCATGGTCTCTGGCTGTTTGCAGGATGCAGTGGAGCCCATCCTGCTATGCCCTGTGTGCAGCATTTAGTAGTTAGGGTTGAGCTGTTAGTTTAACACACTTGCATGGCTGTTGTGAGGATTAAATGAGAGAGAGAGAGAGAGAGAGAGAGAGAGAGAGAGAGAGAGAACCATGCATCCAAGTCTGAGTTCCTTGGACAATGGGAAGGCTAAAATAAAACTTCATGTAGTTCTTTTTTTTCTTTTCTTTTCAGGAGAACATTTCGTCCACATTGTGATGGCATTGCGACTACTGAATCTTTAGGAAAGAAACCGATGGCTGGACGGAGCTAATTCACACAAAGCAGGTTGCCGCACTACAACGCCACATGTCAGATCTCATCATAATCTCTTGTGACAGGTTTTTCTGTTTTTCTAAATAATAAAAACCTCACCATCAGCCATCGCTTCATGGGAGGATGCCACATCTTAGCTCTCCTTAAGCTCTCTGTCCTTGAAGACAAAAGCTTTGAAAAATTAAGACCATGTTTTATCCCCAGCTATTTACACAATATGCTTCCCAGTGGAGTGCAGTACACTGGGTTTTTTTTTTCCCCTTTAGCTGACTAACTCCTTTTTTGTTGTTGCTGCTGCCGCCTCCCTCCCACCCTCCTCCCTGAGGAGAAGAATATGGCATCTTAAACTAAAGCACACTTCAGTCAGACTCCCTGTGCATTGCTCTGTGCCAGCAGCCACAAGAAGTCCTTTCATCTTGGCTTCAAAGTGTGGAGGGGGAGGGGAGGCTGAATGTAAGAACGGGAAGCAAACAAACAATTGCAAAGGGGAAGGGAAACGGAGGAGAGGGAGCCCCATCAATCCATGAATCGATATTCTGCCCCGTCAGGAATTGTTGCCTACTGGAAAAATGAAACAGACGTCATATGTTCACATGTGAATGGAATGTAACAAATTGCACTATAGAGACGGGGGACGGGACGGACGACGACGGACGGACAGAGAGTGCAGGACCAAGCAGTAATTACTTCAGACTTGTCACTTTTCCAACCTCGAAAACACTTCTGTACAGGAAAAGGTGCATTCATCACCACCCACAATAAAGGCACACGCACGACTTGCATTGCACGTGTGTGCACAGGCAAGCTGTGACGAGCTGGCGCTTCCCAGCATGTGCACATCCAGTGAGATTGACACAGATGCTTGTCTCATGCAAGGCTCCATAACGTGATGCTTGTGGTGGTCTTTTCCCAACACTGCTGCTTGCTCCATGTAGGGAAAAGGTCACGTTTGGAGCGGCCTGCAGTTTTGCACGGTTCTGTGTGCTGTCTTTTTTTTTTTTTAAAGTATTCTCACCATTTCCCATGCTGGGAAGATTCCTGTCATCCTTCACATATTTTATCCACAGAAAAGGCTGCCCTGCCCTGCGCTTGGTGGTGGAAGCTGTGCCCCTGGTGTGCCACACTATCAGTGGTTCCCAAGGCTGCCTAGCCTGGGAAAAGCTGCATGGACACGTTCCAAAATCAGCATTACATGCACTATTGTTCTTACTCTCCCTGATTAGAGTGAACACAATGAAAACAACAGCAACAGCCTCATTTTCAAAACCTCCTCCCAACACAAGGCTGTTCTTAGACTGTCTGTTTTTCTTTCTCTGAGGCTTCATCAAAATTAACTGTTTCAGTCCTGTAAGTTTCTCGGGTGTTAGGGTGGATGAAAGGCTGTCTTCTCCGTAATGCAGATGTGTCGTTGCCTTTCGTGAACTGACAGAGGATTGAGGGGAGGAAGGACTTGCAAGGACCCATTGAAAAAGGAAGAGTCTGGTGGTACAATGTAGTCTCATATGGGGAAAATATCAAGGCCATGGCAATTTCATGTTATTGCTCATTTCTGGAGGATCACACCCAGTGTCACACTTCTGTAAATGGGAGAAGTGTTGCTTTTGTGCAGTGGACCCCCATTTGCTCCTACAGTCACCATGGGAATAAGCAAAACGCTCCTTCCATTCTCTCCTGAGATTAGCTTCTATGGCTAAATGTAAAGTGCGGAATGTGCCAGACAGCTTTGCTTCTTGGAATGAGCTGGGCAGCGCAATCCTCCCTTAGCCATAGTAGTGCTGTTTAAGCAGTAGTGGTGTTAAGCAGCACCCCCACATTGGCGCTAAAGCTCTCAAGCCGACGTTATGAGTAGCGTCAGCTTGAGAGAGCCGACGGGGAGCATCCCTTGGGCCAACCAAAGCCAGTCAGTGCGAGGGAGGCTCCATCCTGTTTCGGGACAGGGATTGGCAGGGGTTGGGGGTTGAGGCGGGACATGGGTGGGTCCAGGATTCAGCCATATGGCCGAATCCTATACCCGCTTGAAAGGCCACGCGGCCCCAATTTGGGCCGCACAGTCTACGAGGAGAGCATAGGGGAGGCTGGAGCCTCCCCTACAGTAAGGGAGCAAACGTTCCCTTGCCGTGGGGAGGCTCCAGCCTCTCCTAAGCAGCATTGGATTTGGCACTGGCCAGCCAGCCTTGCCAATCCAGTGCTGCTTAGGATTGCGCTCTCAGATACTTTTTAGTGTGGTGTTATAGCTGGTGATGCCAGGGGCATAGCTAAAGAAGTTCAGGGGGTGCACATGCACCAGGCAACCAGCTTTAGAGGGGCAACAAGCTGAGCTTGACACTAGTGGCCAAAATCTTGGTATGCATTTATAATACCCTCATGTTATAATATATACCATTCAATGTGGAATTTAATGCAGAATGCAATGGAACAAATCAGAATGTAATATTTTCGTTCTATCAAAAGTTAGGGCCAAAAAGCCAAGAAAATGAAAATGCAACTGTGATGTCACTTTTGGTTGTGGCATCACTTCTGGGGCATCATTTTGCCCTCTGCACTGGGCTACACTTTCCTTAGCTACGCCAGTGGGTGATGCAGATGCAGGGCTGGCCTTGCCATGAAGCAACTTGAAATGCCTGCGTGAAGCCTTGGTGGGGCAGGGAACAGATAAGCCACCAGCCCATCTCTCTGCTCCCCTTTCCAAGCTGTCACTACACTGGGCACTCCTAGTCTCTTCCTACCTTCTGGGAGCAAGTTGGCTGAGGATTTCCACAGGGGCAGCCCACTTCTCCTTCCTGAGCTGCTGGGAGGCAGAGAAAAAAAACTGCTGTGGCTCCAGATCACCTCTCCCCACCTACTCAGTGCTTCAGGTAGCATCAAGTAGGCAGGGAAAGGTGATTTGGAGCCCACCCCTTCCCTTTATGTACCTAAAACATGGCATGCAGCATCCTGGTTCCACACTTCTCCTGTTTGCAATGAATGGAAGCAATGCAGGCTGCTTTTCCTGAACTCCCTGTTCCTATTTCTTTCAAAGAGAAGTGATGCAGAGCAGGGAGCATGCCTCATGAGCAAAGGGGAGGGATGCGCCTACTGGTTCACTTGCGTGTGCTCCCCCGTTTTCAGTGATGTCATGCAGGGGGAACGTGGGGGAACTCAGTTCCACTAGTTAAAATTAGGGCTGACTCCGCCCACTTCACTCTCCTTCCTCCCCCTCCCAATTCCTCTGCAAAGAGCTTTTATTCTTGGTTGGCTGGCACTCAGAGGGTTAAAGGGAGCGACTCCGGATTCCTAGGGGGGGCGAAGGGGGAAGGGCTGCAGTGGGGAAGTCCCGTCCTGCACAGCCCCCTTCCTCGCTCCCTCCAGCCACACACGTGGAGTCAGCAGCCGCTCTGGTGAGTCTGCAGCCCACTGGGGAGAAGGCAGTGATGTCATTCAGGGGGAACGGACCAGAACGGGCGTTCCGGATCCTAACAGGCTCCGTGGCTGGTTCCGGGTTCCCGACAAGTGCCAATCAAAAGAGAGTTCCTGTTCCTAAATCATTTGAATGACACCACTGCCCGTTTTCAATTGGAAATTGGAGTGCACATGTGCACCTGCATAGAGGTGGCATTTGGGAATTCAGGTGGTGCCAGTGGCATCAATAGAAGGTGTGGGGTGCGGGGGGTGAAGACCATGCTGGTTGACATAAGGGGGGTACCTAGAAATTTCCTAGCTGGACCAACTGGGAGACCAGGTCTACTGGGCAGGAAGCCCAGGGCTCTGCATCAGGAAGCCCAGTAGACTTGGTCTCGAGAGACTCTTCTGTTACCAGCACTCTTCCTTGCCCTGTCTTGTTCTTCCCTGCTCCTGTTCCACTCACCCCTGCTGCAGCCCTAACCCTGCCCTGCACTGGATGACACCAAACCTCATGACATCACTACCGCTGCATCTGTGCAAATGTGATAGGAAGGAAATTATAAACTAGGCTCAGAGGCACCTTCTAAGTGGTTCTCCTTTAGTTAGCAGGATGAGAATGATTGTCTCTTTTCACCCCAGCATAACATCTTTTCCAAAGGCCGTCTGCTGCTTTCTCTTTTGCATTTTTTAAAGACAAGGAACTGTCTCTTGTCTTAAATTTTGTCTTAAATTTGCATACATTTTGCTATGTAATCCACTTTATTAACTGTTTTGCTGATAAGCATGTACACACATATTATTATTATTATTATTATTATTATTATTATTATTATTATTATTATTATT
>JAJKFI010000115.1:503068-545807 GCA_029204185.1 Lerista edwardsae
TTATTATTATTATTATTATTATTATTATTATTATTATTATTATTATTGGCTTTTAAATGCCACAAAATGCTTTAAATGCCACAAAACCAATTAGCTTCTGCCAGCCCATTTCCATTTGTCTCTGTTAACCCAATTGTGTTTAAACACATAATCTGGGACTAACCATCGCTATTGGCCAAAGAGAAGTTTAAAGTGCGCTTTGAAATCTCTTAGCCTTGGAAATCACAATCAAAAAGATTGCCGTATCATAGGTTTTTGGATAAATTTAGGCAACTCATACTTATACCAACCTCCTCCCGCCCATCAATCACTCACACTACAATTGGCTCTCAAGGCCTGTCTAGGTCATATTATGACTCCTTTATTAGTGTTTAAGGTCACTGGGATACATGCAAGTGCATCCTATATCAGGAAGTGTAGTACGTCTCCAGAGTGAAATATCTGGCCTTTAGCAGGAGCTGTGGCTATGACTCGGAAATCCAGGGAAGTGCGTTAAATGCAGACAGGCTCCAGGCGCCGCACGGCCTCCCTGCAGATAGAATGAAGGAGCATAATAGAGGCTTTCCTGCCATTCTCAGCATTATGCTGTATTTCTGTCAGACTTTCCCATGGAGCTCCTAGGGGCCATTCTCCATTATGTCCGACTGACCGCAGGTTGTAATTCAAGAGAAAGTGTCCCAGAAATGTGACTACGCAGTCCGGAACGTGACACAGTGTGATTTCATATTGGTACCAGGGGACTGTTCCTGCAGGAAGGCAGATTAGAAGCATGCCGCGTACCCGTTCTGTAGGTGTGCGCTAGACTGTGTGTCTCTGGGTGGCCATGCAAGAGATTTATTGACTTTCTTATTGGCACTGGACTGCGGCTAGACTTGGCAAGCGTGGACTGCTTTTATTCATATCCTCCTGCACTCTGGCACTGAACAATGTACCACACCCCTGCAGTGCCACCAGCTGACTTCACATGAGGCCTGCTCATTTTATAAAGTTATATTAAAAACCCAATGGAAAAGGAAGGCCAGGCACTGCACAGCCCAAGTTGGCCATATCTTTTTTGTTTGTTCGTTCCATTACTGGACATGGATCTTTTCGTCTCATGACAGCTAGTTTCACAATTAATCTTATTCATTTATGACTCAATGTCTGTTTCACCCATTCTCAAAAACTAGAGATGGACAGCAATTCTTAAAACATAGAATAGAATAGCCATTAGAGTAGTATATGTTGTTGTTGTTCAGTCGCTAAGTCGTGTCCGACTCTTTGCGACCCCATGGACCACAGCACGCCAGGCCTCCCTGTCCTCCACTAGCTTCCAGAGTTCACCCAATTTCACATTCATAGCTTTTGGTGACACTATCTAACCATCTCATCCTCTGCCGCCCCCTTCTCCTTTTGCCTTCAATCTTTCCTAGCATGAGGGTCTTTTCTAAAGAGTCCTCTCTTCTCATGAGGTGCCCAAAGTATTTGAGCTTCAGCTTCAGGATTTGTCCTTCCAGGTAAGGGAGCAATCAGGCTTGACTTCCTAGAGGATTGACTGATTGGACCTCCTTGCAGTCCAGGGGACTCTCAAGAGTCTTCTCCAACACTGTAGTTCAAAAGCATCTATTCTTCGGTGCTCTGCCTTTCTTATGGTTCAGCTCTCACATCCATACATTGCTACTGGGAAAACCACAGCTTTGACTATGCGAACCTTTGTTGGCAGGGTGAGAGTCGTGTATACTCTGCAACATTTGCATAGCAGTTTCTGAGTGCAAGGCACTGCACATGTACTCTCTTGATGAAGCCCTTACAATATTAATAGCTCCATTGCAGCTGAGGTTGAGTGAGAGTGCCTTGCCTGAGGTTGCCTAGTAAGGTGGTGGCAGAGGCAAGATTTGAATCAGGGCAATCCTGATTCACTGCTCAGCCTCTTAGCCACTGTGCAACACCAATTCTATTATTTACTTGTCTATTATTTACTTGCCACACTTATATACCACTTCTCTGGCAATGCACTCAAATCAATTTCCAGTTTAAAATATTAAACCAAGGAAACAGGCAGATGCAAAAGACAAAACCATAAAAGAGCCAAGGAAGGCAGGAGGGAAAGATGAGCCACCTGATCAGGGGGCAGATGGTGCCACTCGTAGTGTGCTTGTAGAGCCCATGGAGTACTCTTTGAGAAATGCTGCTTGAGAAGAAGAAGGGGCAGAGCGAGAAGGGGGAAATGATGGGGGAGAAGGGACGCAGGGAGATTAGGTGAGTTTCCCAGAGGGATCCAGGGAAAGGAAATGAAGGTTTTTGGGTGAATGGATGGAGGAAAAGAAGGGGAAGTACACACACACACACACAATTCACAGAAATGAGGAAAAGCAACAAAAACTAAGCATGCCATCAAGCATACATGACGTGCTGGTTGACAGGAAAGATACCAGGGAACTGGTGGCTCTTTGTTTAAGCTATGCTGAGATCAGACTGGCAGCCCTATCCTAAGCTGCACAGAAGCAGGCAGGCCGCTGCAGTTTCCAGGGGGACTGGAGCCTCCCTGGTGCTAAAGCATATTCGTGCCCTTGCACCTGGAGAGGTGCCAGCCTCCCTGATGTGCTCCTTAGTTCAGTTCCCCCAAAACTGTGGGCACAGAACCGAGGAGACTGTGTGACTCAATTGGGGCCATGCAGCCTGGGGATGAAGCTTTAGATGCGGCCTAACAGCCGCATCCCATACCCACCACCTCCTCAGGCCAGCACGCCTGCTGGCACACCCACCCCTGCCCAGTTCTGCCCTCCCACCCTCCCAGAACCACCTCTGCACCAGCCAAGTTCAGCTGGTACAAAAGGCAGCTCTCTGGCCATGCCCCCCTGTGCTGCCTTCGCCACACCCCCAGCATCTGCGAATGCTCCATTTCGGACGCAGGGGCAGGCAGGTGCGCGGGCCAAACTCTGCTCATGCTGCTCTGCCTCTGCACACCCCCACTCCACTGGTGTGGCGCTGGGGGCATTTGCCCCCCCCCAGTAAATGTAGGACCACCACTGATCCTTGTAGCTGTGAGAGGTGGTTCATTGTTCTCAATCTATGGATGGGAACAGGTGCTGGCCCAAGACTTCTTGGTATTGCCAAATGCCTTTTCTTACCCAACCAAACTCCAACCATTACCAACTGCTCGTCCTCCGTGAATTTGGAAAGGAATTGGGGAATGGAACAGAAGACAGAAGCATGAAGGAGACAACAGAGGCAGGCCTTCCCCTTTGCTTGTCTTAATTCAGGACAGTAGCCTAGCTACAGGTGGACAGTGTGGTAAGTACTGCAGACTCCACAACGTGCCATGTAATTGGCCTCTCCCACTCGTCACTGCTACCTAGAATGGCTCCAATGGCAAGTGGAAGGGGCTGCTTACATGCCACATTGTAACACCTACGGTACTTATTGCCCTGTAGGTACATCACTGATGTACCTGGAGGAGAGCATACCTTGCCAAACCTTTGCCTGAGGTGACTGCCAGACCTTGGCCAGGTCAGCCTTAATGAAAGATAGTGACTTACTTTTGGTAGCTTAGAAAAATGAATGTTTATAGCTTCTCAATCTAATATTTGTCTTCAGAATGTTCTGGTTTGGGGCAAAACCAAACCACTCCTCTGAAAGACACAAACAAGTCTTCTACCATCTCAGTCTATTGATTTCACACTCTTGTCTGCTAATGGCTGACGGCAACTTGCCATTTCTGTCCTTTTCTGTGTGTGTCCCCAAAGCCCAGGAAACCTCTACAGGCCCTATCTGTGTCGGTCACTGACATTTGCTCTTGCCCACAGGAACTGGGCAAAGGCTGTTTAGTTGAAAGATGCTAATGAGATATTTTATCAAAGGAAACAAATGGCACAACTCAGACTTTTAATGATCCACATTCACTTCATGACTTCATGGTTGTATGGAAGTTGAACGTTAACAAAAACCTTGAAACAATGAGAATGTGATAAATAGCGAGGTTGGCTATAGATTTGGGTGTGCTGACCTTTAATAAAATCATATTTTGCTTCGTAAAAACTTCTCTGGAAAGACAGAACACCTCCAGGAAAACCAATTACTTTTGGGACATGCATGCTATAGCTTTCAGTTCATAGAATATACGTGCCTTTCAATTATTATTACAAGACTATTCTATTTTTTTCTATATATATTCCTTCTCACATTCTCCTCAAAGCATGCAGTCCATGAATGCAGTAAAAATAACGCTGAGACTAGTAGTGGGATCTAAATGATTTAGGAACAGGAACTCACTTTTGATTGGCACTTGTTGGGAACCCGGAACCAGCCACGGAGGTCTGTTCCCCCTGAATGACATCACTGCCTTCACCCCCCTAGGAATCTGGAGTTGCTCCCTTTAACCCTCTGCGTGCCGGCCAACCAAGAAGAAAAGCTCTTTGCAGAGGAATTGGGAGGGGGGAGAAGGGAGAGTGAAGTGGGCAGAGTCAGCCCTAATTTTAACTAGTGGAACTGAGTTCCCCCACGTTCCCCCTCAATCCCACCACTGGCTGAGACCCTAAACATTGGAAATAGCAACAAAACGTGCTATTTAAAACAGTTTAGAGATCAACAGAATCCTAATAGGCTGCCCAATTCTAATAGGCTGCTACACCATTGGAACGCACATTCTGGTGGTGCAGCTGCCTTTCTGGCACTGCAAAATGCAATGTGCTGTTGTGTACAACCACATCATGGCCAGAAACAGTGAGCAGCAGCAGCAGCAGCCACACAAAAGCGGTGACCCTGGCTTTTCTAGCGCTGGTAAGTTGGTACAGGGGCTGAGTGGAAACCAGGGCAGAAAGGGGTGTGTGTCAAGGGTGAGAAGGGTTATTGGTGGCAGTGGCTCCAGCCAGGGCTGACCTTAAGCCAATGTGATCAATGTCATCACATTAGGCCCCGCACAGGTTAGTTTGGATTGGGCAGTAATTGTAAGGTTAACAGAATAGTGGTCCAATCCTAAATTTACCTGCCAACATCCTAGTGCCTCTTCTGCTGGTGCTGACTGTGCCAAAGCAGTTGGTACCATTGTGAAAGGCACTCCAGCAGTGCTCAGGGGATGCTAGTGCCATTTTTGGCTTTCCTGCCATCTGCCAGAGCAGCTGTGTCAGTAGGAGTGGCGGGAGTGGTAGGGAGAGGGTGTAACAGGGGCAGGAAAGGGGAAAATTATATGAGGAGGGAGAGCAGGAAGGCTGCACGAGGCAGGGGTGTGAGTGGGCTGGATCCCATTCCTCTTTCCTACAGCCTCCTGCCCCCCCTCCCTCGGACATGTGCTAGTGAAATCTGTTTGTTTTAGATCCTCTAAGGAACAGTCACCTGGGTAATTCTAAGTCAATTGGGAATCAAATAATAAGTGTTACGATGTTGCAATGCTATATAGACAACTAGAGTTGGCCAAATGATGATACAAGTTTTCTTATCCAGACTGCTTGGGATGGGAAGGTGTCTGGATTTCAGACTTGTCTGGATTTTTGAATAATTGCATAAATATTATGAGAAATGTGTTGTCTTGCTCTTTTCACTGTTACACATTTGGGTGTCATCTGGCCTCTTTGACATTTTTCAACAACAGCACACACCACAGAGCAGAGAACAGAACTTACAGCCTATACATGGGAATGAACACAAGGTTTTCTCACTACAGAAACATAAAAAAAAGTCTTGGAGGAAAATGTCTGGATTTCGAAATAGTATAGATTTTGGATGTCCGGATAAGGGATAATCTACCTGTATAAGTTTTTGTTCACACTTTACTGAGTGGATGAACAATTTTGTTTCATATCAAAACGATTCCTGGAAGTATTCCACAAAAGTATTCCACAAATCTTATATGGCATCCCGCTGTGGATTAAATCTTTTGATTACTCAGTTGAACAGATCCAAGCTTCCTTTTTAAGGAAAATCCTCGGCTTGCCTTATTGCGTCTCGTACGCAGTTTTATGCCTTGAATCAGGTCAACGCATGCTTGAGACACTGGCCTGGATCCAAACATCGAAATTTTGGCTTAAAGTTTTCTTTACCAACAATCAGAATAGCTTACTTTACCATCTACTGACTGACCCCTTTTTCTCAGCTGACTTTTGGGTCACAAAGGTTATGCAAATCGGCACTGGTATGGATTTGATTGGGTCTGTTTCACAAACAGAGGCATTCAGATTGATAAAACGTAGACTCTTGGATATTCATGATCAGAACTTATTAAACGCTGCCAATAAATATTGCTCTCCTCTATTCCACTAAATCCCAGTTATAACTGGCCAAATCCCGTTTTTTCTCTATGCATTGGATAGCCCCAATACTAGAAGAGCCTTGTCCTTGGCACGTTGCAATGTGATCCTCTCAGCTGTGCTTTGGGGCAGATTTAATGGTACCCCCTTTACAGAAAGACTCTGCCCTTGTGATTTGGGTGCAATTGAGTCACTTGAGCACCTTCTATTCCACTGTCCAAACCACCTAGGAGGCAGGAAAATTTTTTTTAAAACCTCTGATGCAGATGTGTAGTGCGAATGTTAACTCTGAAATTTTGAAATTTCTTTTTGCTATGAAAGATCCTATCCATATCAATCAGTTCGCTTTGTTTCTTGTTCAGGTAGTCAAAACTAATCTGGCTCGTGCCAAAAGTGTGGAGCAGACTAATTACTGATTTTCTCTATTTTAATGGTTCCTGAGTGTAAGAATTTTAGAGTTGATTGTGATAGTTTCTATTTTTGATTGTACTGTTTTTTTTCTTTATATGCCAATAAAGGTTTTTGTATTGTATTGTATTTATTGATTCCTGGAGAAAAAAAAAAGTCAGATTGAGAGTGCATTTTTGGTAGGTGCCAAAAGCTTTTTCGAAAAGGGCCCTCCTTTCAGTTCAGCCCTACTTAGGGTCTTATTGCAGGAGAATGGGAAACTTTTCTGCCGTTCTGTCTGTCACAGTCATGCCCCGCAACTGAATTCCTCAACCACCTCAGTTTGACAGGACATCCCTCTAAGCTGTTTATACAGCTGTAAGGATCGGCAAGCTGGTCTGCCTAATCTGTAACCATCTGCTGACATCTGAGCAATGCATTTCTGATACAGTCCAAAGCTATGCCACATAGTTATTGGGATCATACTTAAAGGAAATGGAAATCCTGTTTCTGAGAGCCCACACTTATCTTCTTACTGCTCATGAAAACAAGACCCCTGTTACACACCCCACATGAAAATGAGATGCAGAAGGCCAAGAGTTCCATGTTTTACCTCAGGACAACAGGCTCCTGGTAGATTAACCCATTTCTCCACATTTGGGAAAGTTGCTGCTGCTCTACTGCCTCACATGAGGAAAAGTCCACCTTTACTTTAAAAGCAGAATCAGCAGTTTGGTCATCTTCAGTTTTGTATGTTAGTTAGTTAGGGCTTGTCAAGCAGCAGCCACCTGGACTGCTTTTTGTGGTATTCAGCTGGAAGCTTGAGAGAAATGGTCTGGACAAATTTTGCTCCCATGTATGGCTGCATCAGCAAGGTGGGGTGGGGAGACAGGATTGGGCTCTTGATATGCCCAATGTTGTGTCATCAGCCCATTCTTTTCTTGAAGTGATAAAAATGTGAGCTTTTTTTTAAATAACAGCACCCATGTTTGAATATGGGTGAGATCCAGGAGCCCCATTTCAAATGTGACTTAGTAGGGCGCAATCTTAACCTGGAGTTAGGCCGGCACAGTTAGGCCAGCAAGGTTTGGCTTCCACAAGGGACACTGTAAAGTATGTTTGGACCACTCTTGGAGTCAGAGAGGACAGCACACAGATGTGCACCACCCGCCCTGACTCCGCGAATGGTCCAAATGAACTTTATGGTGTCTATTGTGCTAGCCAAACGTTGCTGGCCTAATTGTGCCGGCCTAACTCCAGGTTAAGTTTGCACTCTTAATGGAAGCAAACCAGAAGCACAAGGCTCTGCCAATGCGGGCAGCTAAAGTAGCAAATTAGCCAGCTTATTCAGTCCCACTTTATAAACATTTCTGCTGAAATGTTTTCTGCTGAAATTCCCACTAAATTTAATGTGGTTTATATATAAGTAGGGATGTGGTGGCGCAGCAGGTTAAACCACTGCTGCTGGGCTTTCCAGGTTGGGAGTTCAAGACATTGCTTGTCCCAGCTCCTGCCAGCCTAGCAGTTCGAAAGCACCTACATGCCAGTAGATAAATAGGGACCACTTCGGTGGGAAGGGAACGGCGTTCCGTGCGCTACGGCGTAGAGTCATGCCAGCCACATGACCACGGAATCTTGTCCTCAGACAAAACGCCGGCTCTACAGGCTTAGAAATGGAGATGAGCACCGCCCCCTACAGTCTTAAGAACATAAGAAGAGCCCTGCTGGATCAGGCCAAAGGCCCATCTAGTCCAGCTTCCTGTATCTCACAGCGGGCCCCAGGGAGGCATGAGACAACAAGATGCTTGCATCCTGTTGCCACTTCCTTGCACCCAGTACTCTGAAGCAGTCTACTACTAATGTAAGGGGGTTGCACAGTCCATCATTGCCTATAGCCCACGATGGACTTTTCTTCCAGAAATCTGTCTAATCCCCTCTTAAAGGCATCTAGACCAGATGCCATCACCACCTCCTGTGGCAAAGAGTTCCACAGATTAACTACCCGTTGGGTAAAAAAATACTTCCTTTTATCTGTTTTAACTCACCCAACCCTCAGTTTTAGCGGATGCCCCCTGGTTCTGGTGTTTTGAGAGAGGGAAAAGAACATCCCTTTATCGACTCTATCCCTTCCATGCATAATTTTGTATGTCTCAATCATGTCCCCCCTCAGGCACCTTTTTTCTAGACTGAAGAGCCTCAAACGCTCTTCATAAGGGAGGTGCCCCAGCCCCGTAATCATTTTCGTCGCTCTCTTCTGCACCTTTTCCAGCTCTACTATGTCCTTTTTGAGATGCGGCGACCAGAACTGGACACAATATTCCAGGTGCGGCCTTACCATCGATTTGTACAATGGCATGATAATATTGGCTGTTTTATTCTCAACCCCTTTTTTAATGACCCCAAGCATGGAGTTGGCCTTCTTAATTGCTGCCGCACACTGGGTCGACACCTTCATTGAATTGTCCACCAGCACCCCAAGATCTCTCTCCTGAGCTGTCACAGACAGCTCAGAACCCATTAGTCTATAGGTGAAGCTTTGGTTTTTTGCCCCAATGTGCATCACTTTACACAGTCGGTCACAACTAGACCATTCAGTCGTGGGGAAACCTTGACCTTTTATATATAAGTAAGTCTGAGGAGGACTGAAACCTCTGGTACTTGTTATTTACTTCTGGAGTTAAGATATTTAGGATATTTTTGTTGCCTTATAGCATTAGCCGATGCACGTTTACTCAGAAGTAAGTCCCAGTAAACTCTATGACGGTGGTTCCCAAAGTCTGTCTTGGATTTTGGGAACCCTGTGAATATTTGCAGGAGAGGGAAGGGGAAAGGGCAGCAACAGGGCCAGGATGATTATGTTGCTGCCAGGGAGGGAAGGGTTTTTAAAACTTACCTAGGGGTCGCTATGGCTCTCTGGAGGATGCAGGGAGCCTGTGATCCCAGAGCTGGAGCAGGTTCTGACAGCGCCTGGGGTGGGGAGCAACGAAAGACGCCACTGCATCCTCTGAGCATCCTCGCCATGCCCCCTGCTTCTGGAATCCCTTCATTTCGGAGCAAAACAGAGGCGAGGGCAGGCGGGAGGACCAATCTGCATGCTGTCCCCCCCCGTGTGTCCAGCTTCCTCAGCAGCACCCATGGTGAGCGCTATACCACACCGCATTGGCACGACACCTCTATGCGTCCCCCTCTGCAGTCCTCGACAAGCCTCCAAACAAGCCTCCTCTGAAAATGACCACACTCCCTGTTTTCACTGTAAAACTGCAAGTGTTCTTACTTTCTTTTTCAGAAAGATTTGGAAGCTTGTGGAGGGCTGCAGAGGGGGGTTGCAGGGTCTCCAGACCCTCCAGAGAGCCATGGCAACCCCCAGATAAGTTTTAAAAACCCTTCCCAACAGCAGCACAATCGTCCTGATCATGTTGCTGCCAATTTCTGGTTCCCCTGGTGGATCCTAATCCATCAGTTTAGGAAAAACTGCCTTATGAGATTGACTTCCCAGTGAGTGTGTTTAGGGTTACATTTTTTGTTGCATGTGTAAAAAGAAGTTTTTTGACCTCTCCCTGGGCACAGTCCTAACCTGGAGTTAGGCGGGCATGAAGCCCTTGTGCCTGCCCAGAAGTGTTGAAAATGAGTGTTTGGACCACTCTGGAAATGGAAATGGCGCACATCCGTATGCCAGAGTCCCTGACTCGGAGAGTGGTACAAATGTACTTGACAGAGCCTTTTCGACATTCCTGGGCTGGCACAAGGGATTTGTGCTGGCCTAACTCCAGGTTACAATTGCGCCCTGTGTTAGTTTTCATGATATGAATAATGAATTTCTTCTCCGCCAATTAAAATCTCTGTTTGCTCATGCGCCACTTAACAGCACTGTGGTATGTCTCATTGAGTCACTCTTCTTTTTTATACCATAATATCAGACTGTCCTAATATTCCCAGACAGACAATAAATCTGCTCCTCAATCATCTGAAACGTACAAGGCTTCCTGCTTAGAACACCATCCTATAGAGTGGCTTTGTAACTTATTTCCATGAGAGCCCAATCCTATCCAACTTTCCAGCAGCAATGCAGCCATGTCACTGTGGTGTGCACTGCATCCTGAGGTGTGGGAGCACTCACAAAGGCTTTTTCAAGGTAAGGGAACATTTGTTCCCTTACTTCAGGGCAGCATTGCCAATGCATTAGTGCTTGAAAGTTGGATAGGATTGTGCCCTGTGTGAATAAAATTGACCCTGAGATGTATATGTGATGTATCCTGCTCATCTCCATTTGTTCTCAGATGCTCACATTTCAGTGAATATGAAAGTAAAATATGAAAGGATTCAGAACAACCCATACCAAAATGATGTTCGCTGTCTGCTTGCATCACCCACAATCTATATTTGAAGTTAATCTTTTCCCATATGAGATAGGTTAAAATTACCACAAATCCCATTGGGAAGAAACTGCTGTTTTGAAATGTATTCATTTTAAGCTTTCTTTTTTAATGCAGTGATACCTCTGTTAGTGTTAGGGATATGTTCCCGGAAAGCAGAGCACTGTTTGAAACAGCGCTTTAGGAGATGCCATTGGAGAGAGCAGGAACTGGTTGGTCCTGCTCTACCTAGAATCCATTCTGCCCATTTGCTACAATGACTGTCAATCAATCTGGCATGAGGAGCGTTGTACTGAATCAGCACTAAAGAATTCAGTGTTAAGGAAGGTTTTACAATAAATGCAGAGAAATTTTCTAAACCTGGACATCTTACATTTATTTCTACATGCAATATCCCATAATACTGAGCTAAGCCAAGTTGCTAGCTTTCTCTGGAAGAGAAAATTTGGTTGTTCCTTTGCATATGAAATCTAACCTAACACAGTTCAAGTGTTGATATTGAAGACGGGATCATCTTCAATATCAAGTCATAAGAACATAAGAACATAAGAAGAGCCCTGCTGGATCAGGCCAAAGGCCCATCTAGTCCAGCTTCCTGTATCTCACAGTGGCCCACCAGGTGCCCCAGGGAAGCATGAGACAACAAGATGCTTGCATCCTGTTGCCACTTCCTTGCACCCAGTACTCTGAAGCAGTCTACTACTAATGTAAGGGGGTTGCACAGTCCATCATTGCCTATAGCCCACGATGGACTTTTCTTCCAGAAATCTGTCTAATCCCCTCTTAAAGGCATCTAGACCAGATGCCATCACCACCTCCTGTGGCAAAGAGTTCCACAGATTAACTACCCGCTGCGTAAAAAAGTACTTCCTTTTATCTGTTTTAACTCTCCCAACCCTCAGTTTTAACGGATGCCCCCCTGGTTCTGGTGTTTTGAGAGAGGGAAAAGAACATCCCTCTATCGACTCTATCCCTAACTAAAGTCATCTAACTATATTGTATTGCTGTAAGTAGGAATCAGTGTGACCCAGAACCTTGCTCACAAAGACCCTGTGGGTGGTGCTCCCACAGGAGATGGTACATCTTCCAAGATGTGCACAAGGAGGAAGCAGATGCCAAAGAGGTTCTGGGAATCCGCTTCTCAGGAAATCACTATCTACAAATCTATTATCATACTTCAGTTGGACTTAAAAAGATGAAGGTAAAGGTTTTCCCACGACTGAATGGTCTAGTCGTGACCGACTAGACTGTAGGGGGCGGTGCTCATCTACGTTTCTAAGCCTGTAGAGCTGGCGTTTGTCCGAGGACAAGCTTCCGTGGTCATGTGGTTGGCATGACTATACGCCATAGTGGACAGAACGCCATTACCTTCCCACCGAAGTGGTACCTATTTACCTACTTGTATTTTTACATGCTTTTGAACTGCTAGGTTGGCAGGAGCTGGGACAAGCAACAGGAGTTCATTCCATCCTGTGGTCTCGAACTCCCAACCTTCCGGTCAGAAAGCCCAGCAGCAGCAGTTTAACCCACAGCGCCACCACGTCCCTTCAGTTGGACTTACTGTCAGGTTAATGTAGCCCATTTTTGACAGAGCCATTTTTGAGAGATATTGCATCCATCCATCTTTGTGTTTTCTTCATGAACATTTTCTCTTTATTCCATGGAAAATATGGTTTTCTGGGCCAGCTTATGTGCCAAGCCAAATGCCAAGTTGGTAGAGTTTCTTCTGATTATATTTGTAATTTTAAAGATATAAATCTAGCAGTATTTTAATTTGTGTAACACCTTTGAAAAACCTTGAAGTAATTACTAAAATCAAGAAAATTTAAGCTATTTTAAATGCCAGTTGGTCTTAATATAATTTCTTTGGCATAGTAAGTGGTGTTTGTGGTAATTTTGCTGCCGTTTAGGCCAGAACACTAACAAGAGTCATCTGGATATGGTAAGCTTGAGTCCCTCAAAAAAATGTGGGTGGAGGAATGAGGGGATGGTTCTGATTCTCGTTATAAACATGCAGTTCTTTGTGTAATACACAGAGGATGGTGAAGTTGTGAAAAAAAGATGTCAGTGTAGCAAGAAGTGTCAAAAAAGACATAGCCTAGGTCATATAGGCTATATCTGTCTTTTTGTTTTTTTCTAGGCTTCTAGTGATACAAGTCTTTATTGGTACATTACTGCTGAGGAAATTATTCATTTATTGCAAAGAAATTAATCAAACATTTTGGCAGTACAAGATAGACTTTACTAATGACAAAACCCTCTCAACACACAATGACCCAACTTTTCTTTTCAATTAGACAATATTTCTCAGAAATATAATATTAATAATACTAATAATAATACCAGTATTTATATGCCACCTTTCTGGTCATTAGATTTCTCCTCTGACTTTACTCAAGGCGGTTTACATGGGCAGGCTTTTCTCAAACCCATATAGGGGTTGTTACAATCATGAGTTCTATCTTTCAAGAACGCTACAGTCCAGGTGGTCTCCTTCACAGTCTGGCATCTCTCTGGCTGCTCACACTCCCACGCATGGCTTGACAGGCACTCCTCCACTCTCACTGGAACGGTCGTCATCTCCACTGCTCTCACCAGCTGGAGAGACTCATCTCTGTCAGCAGTGTTTATTGGCAGTTCACGGTTACTTCCGGTTGGCTTGAACTGCCGTCCAAGATGACTTTCAGGATTCAGAGGCAGCAACTCTTCCACTCTGCCAGACCCTCCTCCCTCAAACAAATCTTTCCAACTGACTGGAAGAGACTTCTATTCATCTCTGTGGGGCTTGAATTGCACAAACGTATCATTGTTCCCCAACATTAACGATGGGCAGGGCCAGTGTTGAGCTAATCGGACCAATTGCTCCCAACTGGACCCAGCACGTGAGCCCCATACTAATGTAAAAAAAAATTACAATTTTTACTAAATCATTTACAAAATGATTTTACAAAATCAGTTGTAAAATCAGTTACAAAAACAATTAGTTCCGTAACTATCTTTTGGAGGTAATCTGCACATTTTGTTTGTTTACTCATAGAGCACTTAAAATGTGCTCAGTCCATTTGATCCAGTAACTAGGGGCACAATCCTAACCTGGAGTTAGGCTGGCACAGTTAGGCCAGCAAAATTTGACCTGTGCAACGGCCACCGTAAAGTATGTTTGGACCCCTTTCGGAGTCAGAGAGGCCAGCACACAATCATGCACCATCCTCCCTGAGCATGGTCCAAACGCGCTTTACGATATCCCTTGTGCCGGCCATACTTTCCTGGCCTAACTGTGCCAGCCTAACTGTAGGTTAGGATTGCAGCCTCACATGTACTTTTTAAGCACACGTTTTGATTACTTTCCATTCTCTCATACAGAGATAGTCGATAATACATTTTCTTTATATCTCTGAGCTTCTACAGCCCTTGGCTACGGACTGTTGGGCCCTGCAAAAAATATTTCCATTTGGACCCCGCAGCTCCTAAGGCTGGCCCTGATGTTGGGCTTTCCAATTAGCCATGTGTTTCTGCCTAAGGGCGCAATCTTAACCAACTTTGCAATACTGGGGTAAGAGCAATGAAGGGAACAAACATTCCCTTAGTTTGAGGAGCCCTCTGTAACTACTCCTCCACTGCAGGATGCAGCACATGCCCCATGGGCACAGCTATGTCCATGCTGGAAAGTTGGTTAGGATTGTGCCCTAAGATTTTGCAAGGGTAAAGTAACCTTTACCAGCTGTCTCTTTCCCCAGTGTGTTATCTGCTTGGTTCTTATCACTCCCTCTTCCACTTTTCACTCTTCGGGTGTCTCTCAGGCTTCCTGAGTCCAGCCCCTTCGGCATTCAAAATACTACTTATGTGATATAATAACTTTATAACTAAATGCAGACTTTAATTATTAACTTGATAAGAACAATAACTTACTCAGTAGGGTTTACTTACAAGGATGTAATGCAGGGTGTTACAAGTGGGAAAGGAAGAAGGTAAGTCATGTGCAAACAGCAATAATACAGTAGTCAAATAATAACAGATAAACATTGACTCATTTATTTATAAATAATATTTCTATCCTGGCTTTTCCCACCCCACCCGCACTGACATAGGTGCACAAGGCAGCTAACATAAAATATACAGATTTTAAAAAAACAATAAAACTACACATATATTCAACCAATCAACGAACAGTAGATGGTCTCTCTCTGTGAGTGTGTATAAAGAAAGAACTTAACATCAATAAAAACAGCAGCAATTAAAATGGCAATAAACCAGAATCATAAAAAAGTGTACAATGTTGTTAAATAATGCTAAAATGCAGCAGGAATGTTAAAATACAATAAAGATGGTGATGAACAATACACAGCAAACATTAAAAAAATAAGTAAGAAACTGCCGGTGAAACTTGGAAGTCTCCTCTGCCACAGACAGCCTGACACTATTGAGTGCTTTCAGTGGTAGATCTCCTTGAGACATAAGCACAGGTGCGGCATCACAAAAGGCTGGTGGAAATGTCTGGAGGCCCTGTGTGTGCACCAATGGCTCACCCAGGTCACACTAGAGAAGGAAGGTGGTGGCGTGGCATGTTGTGGGTGGTTCAAAGAAGGGTTTGGATGGGGAATGGGATAGGCAGGGGTGGATTTTCCAGAAAGATAGGCTCATACTCCACTTCCCTGTTGAGAAGTGAATTAATCTGTGGAACTCTTTGCCCCAGAGTTCCCAGAGTTGCCCCATGTGGTGATGGTGTCTAGTCTCGATGTCTTTAAAAGGGGATTGGACAGATTTCTAGAAGGTAAGTCCATCACAGGTTACAAACCACTTTGGGTATGTGGGTATATCTCAGAATGCAAGGGAGTGGCAACTGGATGCAAACATCTTGTCCTGAGGTATCTGGTGGGCCACTGTGAGATATGGTAAGCTGGACAAGATGGGTCTTTGGCCTGGTTCAGCAGGGCTTTTCTTATATTCCATGGACATAGAACTACTGGGTTCTGCCAGAGGTGAGATCTTTGGAGGCGAGATCACTGGACATTAGTGGTGTCTTCATAATATTTGCTTTATTTACAAATGTACCATTTGAGCATTGGATGAAGTAGGCAAACGCTTGCAAACCACACCAGCTAGCAACTTCACTGGGTAGCTCTTGGCTTGCTCCATCCAGATACTTGATTCTAATCTGTCTTTCCCAGATAAATTCTATCTCTCTGTTCTTACCCAGAAGCTGTTAGCTTGTAGCTATCTGTCTTTATGTTCCGGCTGCCCAGGGATAGGGAGAGAATGGCCCTTGTGCCTTTTTCTACGCGCCAGAGAAATCTATTAAGAAGCATTCTGGGTATCTCACATCCCAGACTAGGAGCAGATTGGTTGCAAACAATCAGACTACTGCCTGTTAAAAAAAAAAAAAACCCCGTTGGTCAGCCAATATTGAAAAATCATAACTCTAAACCCATAACCTAACATCACAACAATATTGTGTTTAATGGTATTACAAGCTACTGGAAATATCCAGGAAAACCAGAAAGGTCCACCTGCTTCTTCCCCAGTACAGGCCATCCACCAGGGTAACCCAGGGCATTTCAAATTCAAAACCAGGCCAGAAACCAGATTGGAAAGGAACTAAATAAGCTGTTTCATCAAAGAAAACCTGGAGCTGGTTTGTCACTGTATGTTGCAACCACAATTAAAAATGCAAAAAGAAATCCACCTTATTTATATAAAAAAAATCCTGATGACATGAAATGGAATGAAATTCAGGAGCGTAGGATGAAGGATCCATTTTGATACGGGTATGATGCAGGTATGTTAAGCTTCAATGGGTGGGAAATCATGATGCCAATAGAAAAGTCTGAAGCTGACAAAGTTTTATGAGGCATGAGCAGCTTTAGCACAAAGGAAGAGGAATCCCAAATTCAGATTGTGCATGCAGGGAGATGAATTCTTCACCAACAATGTGATGCATGAGGAGGGGCAGAAGGGAGAATTACAAATTTTTGCCTTGATTGGGAAAATGTGTAAGGTCATTTTTGACATTAATATTTTTTATACTGGAAAGAAAAACCCATATTTCCAAGAGCCTTAAGTTTTGTGTGTATACATAGAAATGCAACCACTCTCTAATTATCAACCCTCCTAAAACTACATCTTTGATTTCATGCATAAGGCAACATATTCCTGATTTTGGCAACAGTATCATTCCCTCTCTTGGCACTCAACCTTGGCACTGGAATGCGGGTAAGTCCACAGGATGGAATTGCAGCAGATCACAACACAAACTCCTCTAATAATGTACATGTTTGGCTGAAAGACAAAACAATTCATAAAGCTTAGTGTAAGCATTTACAGCAGGTGGTGACTCTATGACCAGACTACGTACTTTGTGGGAAAAAAAAATCAAAATTCTATGCCAAGTAACATTGAATTCTGTCATCTTTATAAATGTTGCAGATGAAACAAATGCCTTCAGCCATTCTCCATCAGTGGTTAAAGGTTGAATGTGTCCTCTTCTATCCCTTTCACTGGGTGAAGTGGGATTTCTAATTTGCCTATGTGATTCTGAATACGGAACTGGGTGGAGCAAGGGTACTACTCTGCATTCCTATCCAAGCTTTCCCGAGACAAAGTCCTACTGAACACTTTGAGAATTACGGAGTACCCCTGAATAAACCTGTATTGCACTTTAGTTAATGTACTGCATAAAGGCATTATTTGGTGCTCAGATTTAACTTGCATCAAGTTGTATGTGTTGTAGAAATGATTGTGTGATTGCAGAGGAGGGCTTGGGCTCTCCAAGTGCCCTCTTTTTCTGATTTGGCTTTTGAGTTTTCAGCTCAGCCATAACTAAAGCAGATGTCCGAGGATATGCCAGCCCTATCTATGACTTGGGCCTACTTGCTTGTAAGTAGCCAGTTGCGTTTGCTTTAAGCTTCTTCCTGGTCCAAATTACAGCCTGTTTTTGACCATGTGCCAGACATACACAAAGCAAGCAGATGGCTTTTATTTACTATGCAGGTCCAGCCCACCTCCTTCCTAAAGCTTCGTGCTGGAAGAATAATAGACACATGTCTCCAACAGTAAGCCTGTCATTAGAGAACATGATATTAGCACATTGCTGTTTATTTCCTCCTTTAAGCTTAATTGAATGTTACAAAAACAGCAAATCTAGTTAACTATTAACTTAATAATACATGCAGGCATTAAAATTGCAAGCACACATACACAGAAAAATGCACAAAATCAGCTTTCTGGTTCACTGTATGTTACATTTTCTTAATAGGCATATAAAGAACTATGAGACTGAAGTATTTTTACAGCAAAAAATACTGGACTGTTTCACATCTATTAATATTATCCAATTTATTGTTTAGAAGACATACACTCTTCATATAGTTTATATACCAGAGTTATTATATACCTATGCACACATACCTGAGAGTAAGCAGAACTGAACAGAGCAAGACTTATTTCTGAGTAAATATGGGATTGCACTTCATGTCAGGTAAACTGTTACATGAGTGTTGTAAAAAATCAAATTACCAGTAACTTACTACGCAGAAAGAATAGCTAGCACAGGAACCTTGCAACCTTTCCCCCCCAGTATTTTTACCTCGCTTTTCTCCCTGAAAGAACCCAAGGCGGCTATAGTAGTAGTTCTCTGTAGTGATAGTCAGGGATGCGCTGAAGTCAGAAAGCTCGATTTGCAAGACAAGTCGCTGACCTCACAACTTGACTTGACCCGCAAGTCACAACATATGCCCATTGTTACTATAATGAAAACAATTTAGGGAAATTTCTAGTTGAGCTCCAGTCATTTTGAGAAACGAGTCATGTCACGAGTCAATTGCTTCCTTGAGCACTTGAGTCATTTAACACTCCCCTCCCTGGCTTGTACAGAAAGAAATCTCGAGACATTTCTTCCTATCTCAAGAGTCCCCACATCCTTTGGGTGCCTCCGTCTCCCCTCTCTCATCCAGAAAAAAAAAATCAAGCCATTTATCAATTCTTAGATCATCCAAGCCCCCTCCCTTCTGTCCTGGCTGCCCCATCTTCTATTCCCTCCCACAACCCCATGCAGCCAAATTAAGGCTCTTTCTCCCCTCAACCCCCCCCAACCCAGCCTCTTAGAACCAACCTACCTTCCTACCACCACATCTGCTGCTGCTGTCTGTCTGAAGGCCAGCTTCTGGATCTGCGATGAGGTCTTCGGTGAGATGCGGAAGCAGCAAAAAAAAATGCGTGTGTATACACAAAAGGAAGTTGGGACTCAAATCATTTATGGTCTCGACTCTTTTCGGGCAGTGCAATCCTAGAAGGAGCATGGTGCCAACACGTCATTGCGTCAGTGCTGCCCAGTTAGCGCCGATGTGGGGGTGCCGAGCAGCACCCATGCATCAGTGCTAAGGCAACAGGACCTGTGCTGCAGGCAGCACCGTTTCGTTGTGCCCGCACTGTGCCTCCCTTGTGCCAGCCAAAGCTAGCTGGCGCAGGGGAGGCACAACATTGGCATAAGGGAGGGAGTGGGTGGGGGAGGGCAGTTCTAGGTGGGCTGTGGGCAGGCCGGCCGGCTCGGAAGGGGGGCAGGCTTGGGATTCAGCCATAAGACCAAATCCTAAGCCCATTCAGGAGACCACGCGGCCCCGATTTGGGCTGTATGGTCTCCTCGGATCTGAAGCACAGATCCGAGGAGTGCATAGTGGAGGCTGGTGCCTCCCCTATGGGACGGGCATGAACGTGCCCTTGCCGCGGGGAAGCTCCAGCCTCTCTGAAGCGGTGCTGGGATATGGCGTAGGCCCATCGGTTTTGCCATTCCAGTGCTGCTTAGGATTGTTGTCTGAGTTACTGGCTGTGAGTCAAGTTGAGGTCAGTGATGTGCATGACTCAAGTCAACACGAGTAATGGAAAAACAGCATTTTCACGACTCAAGTCAGTCATATTGAGTCGAGTGCCTATAGGAGATGGGTAGATATACACAACTTGGTTAGGAGACTGATCAAGAACATTTCACTAAGGCTGAAAAAACGTCCCAATCAATAATCCCATAAGTCAGACAGAATCCAGCCAAAGTAAAATACCTAGTGGCACAATGCAAGGGCACCCTACAGCTGACACAAGCTGCTTGCATCAGCCATGCTGTGTCGCAAAAGGGCCACAGAGCACATTTACACCAGCGAGAGGTACACAGAGCCGACACAAGTAGTTGTGTCGGCCCTGCAACTCTGGAGCCTGCCTGCCAGCCCATTCATTTGGCTCCTTATCACCTGCTGCACCCCCAACTCTGCCTTCTGGGTCGCAGCCACCTAGCAAGCCCAGCTTCCTTGGCTGGGTAATGCCCCAGCATGCCATCCTCTGCCCATGACCTGTTACATTAGGGTACATGTTGGTGCTCAAAAGAATTATGGATTGTAAAGCATTCTGGTTTTCAGAATTCTGGATAAGGAGTAATAAACCTGTATGTTAGAATGATAACCTGCTATGTAAGAAGGAATCAGGGCTGGCCAAGACTTCCCAGGGCCTGAAGCAGCGTACCAGATGCTTACCTGGTGATGTGTCAGCCTCTACTCCTCCCACTTCCTGAACTAGAAAAGGAAAGAGGAAGTAAAGGTATCCTTGGTGCTCTAGTCCACCACTCTTCTCCAGACATTGTCTTCCACTCCATTCCCCTCTTCCTTTTCTAAGTGAAGGAAGGTGTAGTGGAGGCAAGTGCTGGACAGAAGTGGGCAGTCCTCCCTGCCAATCTGCTGCATAAGGCAAGTGTCTCAATTGGCCTTAAGGTGGGCCAGGCCTTGAAGCCCAACAAACTTCCAAATGTTTTTAGAACAGCATCCTGCAAAACTGTGCAAGCTGACAATCATGTCAAGGGTAATGCAGCTGACCCATTTGCCCAAAGAATGCTAAAACCCCATCAGGGAAACAGTCACCTGCTGCAAATGACGCAATATTGAGAAGCAGTCTTACATGTGAACCTTTTCAACCTTTCTTACACGGGGAAGACTGTGCTTGAAAAAGAGCTTGCCAGAAGAAGTCAGCTGTATCCTCTGGTTGAGATTTATTTGCGAACCACAACAAGGCCTGGCTATTATTGTGCAAACTTTTATTTCCAATTCAAACCAGATATTTTGTGTGAAAAAGCCACTCTGGAATCCATCCTGAATGGAGAGCAGGAACGAGGAAAAATGGACCAGGCTCACGTATTTTGGCAGGACTTCTTCCCAAATATTTGTGTTTTGAATCAAAAACAAACCATTTTGAATGGCTACTGGGGCTTGTTTTGTGAAGGACGCCAGAACAGCCACCACCGTCTATTGCGGCAGCCTTCTTGGCTTCTGTCATTGGGAAGTGCAAAGATTCCAAGGCTCTCAGCGTGCTATTGACTAATGGTTGTGTACATCACACCAGATATAGTACACATTCAGGGTGCAATCCTAATCTGAGTTAGACCGGCATAAACTAAGCCAGCAAAGTTTGGCCAGCACAAGGGACACCGTAAAGTGTGTTTGGACCACTCTCGGCGTCAGAGAGGCCAGCACACAGAAGTGAGCCATCCTCCCTGACTCCAAGAGTAGTCCAAACACGCTTTATGGTGGCCCTTGTGCTGGCCAAACTTTGCTGGCTTTGCTTATGCCAGCCTAACTCCAGTTTAGGATTGAGCTCTCAGTTTCTGTGCAGAAACTGCAAAGAGCTATTCCAAAAAAGGGGGAAAGGAAGCCACTAAAGTGGTGTCATGAAAGAGGGGGCCTCCTCCCTCTCACCCAAGTCCCCATCCATATAGGAACAGCAGCCAATCTAAGGCCTCCATCCCCTCAGGGTTGTCTTGCCCTTTCTCCCCTGGGTCTCAGACCAAAGAGAGGTTTTACAGTTCCCCATGAGGCTCTGAAGCATCACTATCAGCTAGTCTCCACCCCTCAGCCAGTCCTGTTTCATCCCTGTCCCCTTCCATATATTTCTCTGGCCTTGGCTGGCTCCTCCCCTCCTTTCTGGTTCCACCCACCACCTCCTCTTCTGGAAGGCAGAAGGCTCCTGCGGACACTTGCCATGCCTAACTGTTCTTTGCCCACTCCAGCATAGGCAGGTATGGTCTGATCAACAACTCAGCAGCCTGCGCCCTGCCCCACTTTCCAACTTCTCCCAGCCTGTACCTAGTCCTGTTCCCACCAGGCAGGTTGTTCCCTGGACTGGAAAAATCTGGCCCCAGACAAATGGGCAGGACAATCCTATGGTTCCAATATGCCAAGTGGGTGCTACATCAAGGTCAACACCAGTGTCACCCATACACTCAACCAGCAGCAGAGCTACTCCCATGATCTGCCACCACCAAACTCTGCCACCACCTATGCACCATAAGGCTGCACACTGACAAGGCTTCCATACCAGATTTGTAGAGTAAATGATTTTTCTTTTTCCCCGTACAAAGTTTCCCCATATTGCTGGTTGAAGTCCTTCTGTGGATACCAAATGTTTATGTGCTCTGTGCACTTGTGGGTTCTCTCCTACTTTGACTAGGCTTCTCATTACTCTCTTTTCCTGTGCTGTTGTTTTATATCCCCCTGCTTAAGTGGCAAGGACCAGGTGCCCTTCCTGCTTTATTTTATTTTGTGTTAAAAATAAACACCATATATTGTGTTTTTTGTGTGACTGAGTTTGCTTTTTCCACAACTTTACTAAAAGGTTATGAGCCCAGGCTCAGACACAATACAAATTGAAAAACTAACAGCTAAGGACAAACTGTGGGAAATTGTGGCCAAACAGAACGGCAAGACACAGCCAAACAGCCGAATGGCTAGCAGTTCAGAAGCTAGGCTTGCAATAGCAACGTTAAACAATATAAATAATCAGCTGTGGAAATTTAAAGTGAAAATGCCACTCTCCGGAGATGATTTCTGGGATGAACAGAGACAAACCAGCTGATAACCCTGCAGAATGGGGCAGGCCAGCGAAAGCAACCATAGCTTTGCTACCAAAGATCATCAGCAAATTTATGTGAGAAAGGAAGAAACCGGAAAAGGTACATTAGAGTGTATGTAGGCTCAGGCCTCTCCAGAAAGTACATTAAGCACATAACCTTAATAGCAAACTGTTCTTGCTATGTATGTGTGACTTGGCAAAGGGCAGGAGATTCATGGACATATAAATGCCACGTTAGAGATTGTGGAACAGCGGGGGGGGGTACTTGGAGAAGAAATGAAAGACAACCATGTAGGAGTACTATTACTGTGCAGACTCTATAGCACCCTCATCAATACCACAAAGCCCCAACCAGAGTTCTACTTGACAGTGGCATATATTAAAGGCAAAGCTAGTAGATAGAAAACTCAAGGGAGTGAAGACAATGAAAAATCTGAAACCGCCCTTAAGGCAGATGAGGTCACAAGGGAGAAAAGGAAAACCAGAGCATATTTTAGAAGCAAGAAAGTTGAGCATCTAAAAAAGATTGCTCAATCTGGCAAGCTCAACAGGAAACAAGCATAACATCAAGAGAAACGGTTAAAGCAGCAGCAGGCCAGTCTGCATGGGATGGTGGCTTGAAAGACCCCCAGGGCAACACAAGGCATTGATTCAGGGGCAATGAGCCACATGTCCAGCAACCTGGAATCTTTCATAGAGATCGAACAGCAGATGGAAAGAGAAACACTGCATCGGACATTAGGTCCTTGGAAGGACTGATATTTAGAAAATGCCAGCCACCATCAGGTGGGCTGTGAATAATCAAAATAATACTAATATTGATCTATGGATATCTATTCTAGGTCCTTGGGAAAGACATGATACTGAACAGGTCAAATCCTGCCACTTACATTATATAATACAGGTGGGCCCTTTTTATCTGCAGGTTCGGATGTGACCAGAGGTCAGATGAGGGCCCCGACCCACGGATTTAGTTATCCATTGGTTTTGGCATATGTGGGGGTTCCAGGAATCTGAAAGTTCCAGCTTCAAAAAGGAAGCCACAAAGCTTCCTAGGTGTCCTTGGGCCAGTCGCTATCTCTCAGCCTAACCTACCTCACAGGGTTGTGAGGACAAAAAGAAAGAAGGAATTATGTACACTGCCTTGAACTCCTTGGAGGAAGAGTACTATAAAAATGTGAAAAATAAATAAAATAATATGCCATTGCAGTGCTCTTGAAAAGGTTGTATTTGACTCACAGCGCAATCCTATGGACAGCGCAATGTCGGCACCCCCACATCAGCGTTAAGGCAACAGGCAGCCACGCAGTGCCTCCCTAGCATAGGCCAAAGCCAACCGACGTGGGGGAGGCGCCATGATGGGTCCGCTCGGGGATTGGCGGGAGGATTGCAGGAGGTGGGCTGGAGGTGGGCGGGTTCAGGATTCGGACATACGGCAGAATCCTAGACCTGTTTGGGAGACCCGTTTGGGAGACCCGTGGTCCCCTCGGATCTGCGCCTGCTGTTTAGCAGGTGCAGATCCGAGGAGCCCATAGGGTAGGCTGGAGCCTCCCCTACAGCAAGGGAGCACACACTCCTTTGTCGTGGGGAGGCTCCAGCCTCTCCTATACTGCACTGGATAGGGCATTGGCCAGCCGGCCTCGCCATTCCAACGCAGTATAGGATTGTGCCCTAAAGCAGTGTAAATAATGATAGTTCAAATATATATGAAACTGGAGGATTGTTTTACTGTCTTAACAATATAGTTACTAATTCCTAGTTTCAGCATGTTGCTACTTAAAAAAGCATAAGATTTGTTGTTCAGTCGCTAAGTCGTGTCCGACTCTTCGCAACCCCATGGACCACAGCACGCCAGGCCTCCCTGTCCTCCACTAGCTTCCGGAGGTTGCCCAATTTCATGTTCATCGCTTCAGTGACACTGTCTAACCATCTCATCCTCTGCCGCCCCCTTCTCCTTTTGCCTTCAATCTTTCCCAGTATGAGGAAATTACACTCCCCCAAACAAAGTTTTGGGCTAAACAACATGACAAAAACAATAAAGCAGCATCTTACCATTGTCATTCCAGAAATAAGTTCCAAAGAACTCTTGTAGCCAAGACACATTCGTGACAGAAAATAATCAAATAATGTCAGTGACTAATTTCCAAATGGTGGATTAAGCCCCATCAACAAGTTGCTAGAATCTTAGTGACTTGATCAGGCTGTGGCAGCAAGTACAGGAACCGAAGAAAGTGTCAAATAGTTAGGCAGAATGGATCATGGGAATTATTTTTGGCAGAAGTGTAGGAAAAACAAAGGGATCCAAAAAGGAGACGAAAAAATACATGTACTGAAATGTGTTGGAGCCATTGGACATTTCTAACAGCTTTGTTCATGCTCTTTTCAACTCTTACATGTAGTAAAGGGCACGCAAAAATCTATTTGAAAATTGTATATTGCATAAAATAAATGCAGTTTTTGTATAAGTTGAAATAAAATCTGGGCAAAACAGAGGCCTCTTGGTCTGGCAAACCTGGATGCAGCGACTAGGTTATAACCTGTACTGAATGGGATTGCACCACCTCTGCAAGAACAGGCTCACAGGATTGAGCAAGAACAGGATTGCCAGGTGGCAGCTTTAGCCAAGATGGCCTTTTTTTACCCAGCCTCTGTTAAGCAGTGATGGCGAACCTATGACACGTGTGTCAAAGGTGACACACCACAACGTTTGGGGTGACACCAGTGCTCACCAACATCTGACAAAAATTGAGGTTATTTTTCTTTTTTCTTTTGCAATTATTTGATGTTTCTTTATAGAATACATAGCACCACACATGACTGGACTGTATTTTTTGTTTAAATAAATGAACATAAAGAAATGTTTCTCTTTTGTTTGGGAGGGGAATTGACACACTAGCAGAGTCAAATTAAGTCAAAGTTTCGGCACACCGAGCCCAAACGTTTTGCCATCACTGGCCTCGGGCATCGTTTAGATTACTGTAAAGTGCTCTATGTGGGGTTGCGCTTGAAGACTGTCCAGAAATGGCAATTGGTGCAGAATGCCATGTTCCATGTGGTTACAAGAGTTCAGCAGTTCTGTTCTATTTGGGCTACTGTTCAGTGGCTGCAGTTAAGTCAGCAAAGTTTGGCTGGCACAAGGGCCACCATAAAGCGCAACTGGGCCACTCTCGGAGTCAGGGAGGATGGTGCACATCTGTGTGCTGCCCTCTCTGACTCCAAGAGTGGTCCAAACATAGTTTTTTGGTGTCCCTTGTGCTGGCCTAACTGTGCCGGCCTAACTCCAAGTTAGGATTGTGCTCTGAGGGACAGCCTCCACCTATATATGCCAGCTTGCTGCTTGAGAACTTTGGAGACAACCTTTTGTGTGCACTCCCTGTTGGAAAAGGGGGTTAACTCTAGCAAGCAGTGGCATTAGCAGGAGGCCCTTTTCTTACAGGAAATTCTGGTGGTGAATCAGTGAATGCACAAGAGTAGAGGCAGTTAAAAGTTTCAAAAGGTACTTTACTTTCAGTTTCCTAAAACGCACATTTCCTGAAGTATCAGAGACTTCTGTAACTTACAGGTATATAGCAGTCCTCTTTTCATGGAAGTAATGGGGTTAGTGCACTTCAGGAATGGCTCCCTGCCATTGAGGACAGGGCTCAGAGGCATGGATGCTTCTCCTTCAGTGGTCAGGGAGTGAAAGGAAGGAAGTTAATCCAGGGACACACCCAGTGGTGTCATTCTATAATTAACTACCGGAACGCAGGCGGGACTTACCCCTTGTTTGACAGGGGCCCCGCGACGCGTCGCCGCCTGCTGTTCCGCCGCGGAGGGCTTCTTCCGGGTGGCGCGCCCCTCCGCGGCTCTCCGCAGCACCCAGCGCGCCATCCAGGCAAGCGGGCACCCCCTCCGAAGCCAGGGGTGCCCGCGCGGGGCTCGGAACGGTGGCGACGCGTCAGACCCGCGCAGCCAATCAGGCGGTAAGTCCCACCCACTGTTCCGTTAGTTCGTTACAGAATGACACCACTGGACACACCCCCTGCAGACGTCACAAAAAGGTCTCAAGCAACTGGACAACACACTGCCCCCCCCCACAGAGTGCTGCCGGACATCTTGCATCCATATACCAACACTATCCACATCAGAGGTAAGGGGAGAGCCATGAGAGGCAGGGCCTTTTCTGTGGTAGGCCCTTGTGATTGAAGAACTCCCCCTCCCTTGAAGTGCTCCGGCAGGGGGAAACAACTTCTTTATTTCAGTTGGCTTTTGCATCATGCCAACTGATGTTGGTATCAGTTGCATTGGGTAAGGGTTGCTTTGACTGATTTTTAATTGTCTAATATTTTACTATGTTTATTGCTACCTTTTATTAATCATGCAATATTTTATGAGTGCCTTTCCTGCAGCTTTCATTGCCTTTTATTGCAACATGTTGCTGTTTTATTGCTATTTTTGGCTGTTCATTCTGTACCGCTGCTTTTGATCATTTTTACCGCTGTTTATTGTTGTACATGTGCTGGAGGTTGGTGATAGGCTTTTAAAAACGCCAATTGTTAAATGTGTAATTTGTATACTGTTTTACGGTAAGATTGCATTTTATATATTTTGTTAGCCGCCCACAGTGTGGGGAAAAGGCACAGTATAAATGTATTAAATAAATAAAGGCCCTGACTGTGGCCATTCCTGGGAAGCTGGAGAACATCCCCAAAGGCACATTATGGGATCAATAAGAATTGCTTGCTATACAAATCACTCTTAGTGCTTACTTATCTGTGACATCATGGTTAAAATGGAACATTGCACAGACTTACAGCCCAATCCTGTGCTTCCCATGCGCCAGAGGTTGCTACTGCATCCTACCGGTGCTGGGCAAGCACCAGAGGCACCTCAGGAGAAAGGGACATTCATCTCCTTCCCCCATGGTAAGGGTGCAGGGCTGTTGATGGGTCTACTCATGTCTGTGCCAGCAACACGGCCAGCACATGGAGGATGGGATCTGGCCGCTAATCCCACCCTTCCCCTGCCCAGGTACCCCCTCCTGCTCTGCCTGGAAAATGCACACCCCCAGCAGCCCTGTACTCACCCGCCACCAGTATTGCATGGCTGCCTTTGGACCCTTGGGGGCTGGCATTGGCTCAGCACTGGCTCACTGCTGGCCCTGGAAGTGCTTTGCGACACTTCTATGATGCCAGCACCAGTGGCATGCTTGTACCATCGGTGCTGAGGCCCACAGGATTGGGCCCTAAGTGTTTTCTGGACTGCAACTATATATTATGTCATCATGGGAAAGCTTCATTTTTCAGATACAAATTATTATTATTATTATTATTATTATTATTATTATTATTATTATTATTATTATTATTAAAATAATTAAATTATAGGAACATTACAACTGGAAAACTATCATACTATATTTGCACCCGGAGAGAACCACAGAAAGTTTGGGTCTGTCTTTTAAGTTGATCCGGCAGCATCTCTGACTGCTTAAATTCTTAAATGACACTGCTGCAAAAATGATTTTGTTTGATTTTTTTGAAACTTTTTTTTATATAGGTTTCTTTTGTGAGCAGAGGTAGGTTCTTTGAATCGTTGCCACTGGGAACTGAACTGCTAGTGATTTTATTGTGAATTTTATTGTGAATTGTGAATTTTATTCCATATGTTGGATTGAGAATGTATTTGGGACATTAGGTATGATTCCCAATTGTACATTCATCAAAGACCTTCAATGGGTCATCTGATGGAATGATGGACCCCAAGCCCTGTGATTCATCCACACACTGTCTGCCCCCCCCCCCATAATGCCCAGCCAGCCAGGAAAATTAATAGGAAAGTGAATGGACACCATTCCTTCAGTATTGCATCAGTCTGGGGCATGGAAAATTTAGAACAGTGCTGCCACTGAAAGGATCATCTCCTGCTACCATTGTCCACCTTCACCCAGAAGGTTAGGGTCCAATGAGAAATCTTACCAGGTGGGCCACTCAGGTCGTGCACAGGTGGGACTTTGGGCCACTATCCAACTTAGCCCACCTTTGGGGACAATTAGGGTCAAACTACACATTATTTTAGCCCTGTAGGCCTGTTTTTTTCAAACTTAGGTCCCGATTCTAATGGGACCAGCGCCGGCAGTAAGCCTTTACCGGGGGCACTGGTGTTGTGAAAGTGTTGTAAGGCATCTCCACCACTGGTGGTAAGGCCTTTCCACTAGTGCTGGCCCAGCACCAGGCCTCAGCACCTGGAGAAGCACCCGTGGAGACAGTGACTGGTGAGTTCCATCCCCACCAGTGGTGCACTCTTTTGGTACAGGGGTGAGGGTGTGGGGAGGGCAGAACTGGGCAGAGAAAGGGGCTGTGCGGGGGATGGACCGCCGCCTCCACCGCCGAATCCTGACCTCCCATGTTGGGCTGCATGGCTCGACACAGAGGCCTCCAGTCTGTGCTGGTAAAATAGCCGGTGCAGAATTGAGGAGACCCATTGATGGGCCTGTGCCTTTATTCAGAAGAAGGGAACAAATGTTCCCTGCCCCTGAGGAGCCTCCTACAGTTGCCGTGGTGCCTGTTTGGTACCACTGTGCCTAAGGCACCGGGGCAATTTAGGATTGGGCTGCCCAATAGTTACAGGGAGAGGTGGAATTGCAACTGGAATCATACCATGACGGGAGTGGATTTTTTAACCTTTCCCTTCTCTGGTGTGTCCCAATCTACATTGGGCCACCATGGCTGCTAATTCCCCCAGAAAGGGTGTTCCAAATCACAAGAAAGGGTGGACAAAAGTCGAATCATTGGATTAAAGCAACTAACCTGCAATCCTAGGAGGATGCAACCCTAACCTGGAAATAGGCCGGAAATAGGACACTTTTTATATTCAGGTACGTTTTGAAACGCAATCCTAACCTGGAGTTAGGCCGGCACAGTTAGGCCAGCAAAGTTTGGCCGGCACAAGAGTCACTGTAAAGTACGTTCGAGCCACAGACGTGCACCATCCTCCCTGACTCCGAGAGTGGTCCAAATGGGCTTTACAGTGGCCCTTGTGCTGGCCAAACTTTGCTGGCCTAACTGTGTCAGCCTAACTCCAGGTTAGGATTGCGCTTCAAAATGTACCTGAATATAAAAAGTATTTAGCCCATGTTTCTCTCTCTCCCTCTCTCCCTCTCTCCCTCTCTCTCTCTTGCATGCAAACACATGCGCGCGTGCACGCACACACACACACACACACACACACACACACACACACAAGACATTATGTATATTCTCACTGTGCAAAGGAAGGGTAAAAATGTATTTTGGTGCACAGGTGAGCATTGAAATTTGCATATTAAAAATGTCACAAAAATGCAGGAAACAAATTTGTTCCTTATAATACTAGAGGTAATGTTCAATTTGTCTCCTCAGCTATTTATAAAGGGACCTATTTAATTTTTGCTTAACATTTTTCAGAAGATTGTACAACATGTTTACCAGGAGACAGTAGAAAGAATTCAATGATCTTTTAAAAAATTCCATTCCCTGAAGCAGCAGAGGTGAGTATGAGGGTGGTGTGGTGGTGAAGTGTGAATGATCTTGAGTCCTTGACTTGTGGGGTTTTACATACTGTTGGGCTGATTGATCATCATGACATGGGGAAGAAGAAAAGAAAGAATGTTGTCCTGGCGGATTGGTTGGGACTAGCAGTTGTCGCATCCTTGTGAAAGGTAGCAGTGATTTATGCTTGCTTGATTTATATAGAGCTTCATAAATGACACAAATACAGATCCTATCTGTTGACATCTCTGTATCATCACTGACTTCATACGCTTGTTTTTAGCATAGCAGCACATTGCTAAGCATGTTGCTCCGAATTTCAGAATTCTGACTCAATTTCACACAATTTCACAAGGCTTATCCCAGATAGGATGTGTATAGGATTTCAGACTAACAGTCCAATCTTACTGGAACACACCCAAAAAAACACACTCTCTGTTGATGTGGCCAAGCCAAGGGAGCACATGCTGCATCTGTGGGAGGGGGCTAGTTGAAAGGGTCTCCCCAGGGTAAGTGAACTTTTGTTTGCTTACCCCAGAGAAAGCCTCCACCACTGCCAAGGGACTCTTCAGATCTATGCCTGCTGTTCAGCGGGTGTAACTCCAAAGCCTGTAACAGCAGCAGCAAGGGAGACAGATGGGGACAGGATAGTGAGTCCTGCTGTTACCACCCCAGGTTTGTCTCCCTCCCTGCCGTCTTCTCCACCTGGGACCACGCTCATTCCTCCCCAACTTTGCTGGCCAATTGTTCTGGCCTGACTCCAAGTTAGGATTGTGCTCTAAGGCTGCTTCACATGTCTTTGTAAACGTATTCATATGTCCATGCACTTGAGGTGTGATTAATAATACATATGAAGGATATGTGTTTTCTCCAACTGGCTCTGGTGGCAACAGGGAATTGCTGCTTACGTGGCTCGATTGGGAGCCATGAAGTCTTCTGGTTTTGCACCCCTCTGGCTATGCCATTCCCTCACACCTTTGCCGCCAGTAGTGCTTTTTGCTGCTGAAAGAGACTGGGGCACAAAGAGACTGGGGTTGAAGAAGCCTAAAGACTGCCAAAGGGAGGAGATCTGGAGATGGAATTTCACATTTAAACTATTGCAAAAGCCTGGAAAGTCAGGGACAATGTGGTGACATCTTTACATCACCCCCGAATGTCTGGAATGCCAAGCTATTTGCAGGTAAGTGCAGCCCCAGGTGCTGTTCTCTTCAGGGACACCTCTGAAGGCAGTTTTGTTGAAGTCAATACATTCTAACACAGATGGTGTGCCCAAGAAGGCCAAAAATGTGGACATGCAGGTCCCGCTATTTCCCCATGAATGCACAGTGGAAGAGTGTGTTACAGGTGACACATCTATGGAGATGCAGCTGAGCAAAGCCATGGTGTGGTTGCCAAATGCTAGCCTCCCCAATCACCGATATGTGCCCAGGGAACAATGTTGTGATAGGATTTTTGAACATTCAATGTCACCTTTGAACGAAGACCCTGAAAGGATGCTTCTTTGTTACACTGACCACAGTATGCTTCCTGAAGCCTGGCCAGAGTGGTAATGTCTGGGGGTCAGAGTTCCGCACCTTAGTTAGTTCTGCTTGACCTCCCACTTGACTCCGTTACACCTCGCCTGAACTGCTTGCAGGTCTCCACTTGGCAGTGTTGAAGTGTCAGCTCTGCAGTCCGGTGTGCAAGTCGCTAGTACGATGGTGCATGCGAAGCAGAGGGCAAATTCCTGCGGCGACAGATAACTTTCCAGCAATCACAGGCATGCCAATCCAAGGGTGAAGAACAGGGTCAAGATTGTAGATAAACAGAGGGAACGTTTTGGAGAGCTGGCTTCTGGTTTTGAGGCCAAATTCTGCAACTTCATGATCTCCGGGGTGGTTTTCTGTTAGCAGCGAAGGCTTCCTTTGAATTTCTACTTGAGCTTTTGGATTATCACTTTCTGGGGATGAACAAGGACTGTATTTCAACTTTAACGCTATTAAGTCATTTGCAGTTCTGCTGGCATGCCTTCCCACAGTATATACAGTGCTTAGGCTTTTCTTGATTCTTTACTGTTCTGGCTCATATCATTGAAAATAGCTATTCGTGCTTTGATAACATCCACATTAGACCACCATAATGCTTTGCATACAAAGCAAGATACAAATAAATGTAGGTTCCCCCCTCCCCCCGGCCTGCTGTTTCTTATCTCTATTGATCCTCCTCTGTGTAATCCTATAGGGACATCTGTGAGGAACAGTCTGTCTTTAGTTGTCAACCTTTTGGGGAAAAAAAGTTTTGACATGACAGTTGACAGAGAAGCAACAGCACTATCCAGCATCCCAAATGAGAGTCAGCTCCATCAGTACTGCAACTCGCCACATACGCAGGTAGAGAAAATATGCACAAGAAATGGGAGCAGGTGGTCAAAGGCAAAAACGACAGCCCCAAAGGGTGTCGGTAATATGAATCCCCAAAACTGCACAAATCACAGCTGAGAAATTCTGTAGATTCTGTAGATTCTGTAGCAGTCACCCCTGCTAACTGGACAAGAGGCACTTTTTCAAGTGGTGTTCCTCTTATATTTAGCAGGGGAAGAGTAATTGTCCCTCTTCACCCCTGCACAGTCTTTCTAGTGGCTGTTGCGGGTGGTCTGCCTTTTTTAGATTGTGAGCCCTTTGGGACAGGGAGCCATTTAACTTTATTATTATTTTTATTTTTATTTTTATTTTTATTTTTATTTTTATTTTTATTTTTATTATTATTATTATTATTATTATTATTATTATTATTATTACTATTTGCCTGTAAACTGCTTTGTGAACTTCATGTTGAAAAGCGGTATATAAGTACCTGTTGATTGATTGATTGATTGATTGTTTGAAAGTGACACCCGTTAGTTTCATTTCCTCGCCATGTGCCAGTTGTTTCCATGGACCCTGGGGGTGTTTCTAAGAGGGGCAGTGTTGGCATTGCTTTGCCAGGACAGGCTTGGCAAATGGCCCTTGTCATGCCAGTGTTGGCGCACCATTGGTGTGACATTGCCAGGACGGGCTTAGGGTATGATGGCTGTCATGCCAGTCTGTGTTCCATCAGCACAATGTCTGAATGGGATAGGACCTTCAAGTGCATTTGTCACATGAATATAACATACATACACACACACACACACATACATACACACACACACACATAAATACATACATACATACATACATACATACATACATACATACATACCACATTGCCATGTCTGGCTATAAATACAAATCAGGCAGCCAGCAATGTAAGGCACTTACAATGCAATCCTAACCTGTGCTGGAATACGCAGGCCAGCTCACCTGCGCTGCATCCTAACAAGGTTAGAAGGCGGCGGCAGCTCAGCAAGGGGCAAGGGAATCATTCCCTATTCAGATCTGCGCCCGCAAAAAGGCAGGTGCAAGTCCACGTGGCCAGGAGCTGCCAAAATCAGGGCTGCCCAGCCTGGGGACAGGGGTCTGGATATGGCCCGACAGCCATGTCCCGTCTCCATCCCCGTTTCCGCCCACGGTGCCACCTTGTTACGCCTCCTGCCCGCCTCTGGCACACTCTCAGCACAGCCCTGTGCCAGGAGGGCTAAGCCTGCTCTCGACCAGCACAACTGATGGGCGCGATGGCACTTGCGAGCCGGGGCTGCTGTTTGCGCCAGCCCCGCAGCTGAATCCGCAGGGCAGGTGCACGTCACGGCACGTCTGCGACAGCGCTGGTCTGGCACAAGAGCACTGCTGAAGCGCAACACCAGGTTAGGATAGCTGAACTAAGGGAACTAAAGTAACTAAAAAGGCTCCAGGGATATGTGCTGGGGGAGTGGCAGGTGAGGCAGAACCGCCCTGTTGTCCATGGAAAACGCTGTAGCTGTCTTGCCCGCTTACACCTGAGGAGGCTCTCCTTACACTCGAGAAGGCCCTCCTTTCACTCACTTTCTCAGGTGTAAGGAGAACTTCCTCAGATCTAAGCGGGGCAGAGGCTGCGCTTACAAAAGGGCAGCGACACTTTTCCGTGGCCAACAACTGGGCAGTTCTGCTTCACCGGCTGCTCCCACACAACATGTCCCCAAAGGACATGTCCTCATTTATTTATTTAGTTTGACAAAACAGACACCTCTCTTAGTTTTTCAGTATAGACAGTATTGTATGTTTATGGGAAAGAGGTAGGGCTTCTGTCCGGGGCCAGAGACACAATGCTCAGACACTGTGTTTTAATTCCCCCTCCCCCCCCAACCTGTGATGAACTGAGGTAGGAAATATATCCTAGTGCTGTTTAATCTTGTTCACCTGTGTATACACTGAGCTGGTTTCTTTAAAACTAGACTTTAACAGTCTTCCTTGTCAGAGCTCAAGGAAAATGCTTTTATTTCTCACTGGCATCTCTCCCAACACCTGGCAGCAGGCTTTTGTCCACACAGAGTAACAATGTGATCTCTTCCATGCAAGTTAGTATGACACAATGTCAGACAGGCCTAGCTCATTGTTGCTTACGTTGTAGGCAGTTGCACTTTCTGGTTTCAAGACTATAGCTGGGCAGGGGGAAGCCACAGTCCCACAGATGTTACACTGTGTAGAACTATGACAAGAGGAAAAAACCAGAGGAAATGGGAGAGACAGAGGAAACGGGAAAGGACAATTATATGCACACATACTGAAGGGGGAGGTCACAACTAGGCAAATAAACTGACTGAACAAACAACAAACAAGATGGAAAAACAGAGGGATGAATTGAGAATGCCTGATCTGGAATACTTTCAGGTCATCAGAGGCTAGTTTTTCCTGGCATTCTATCTTGAGACAAGCTAGTTCACATGACTCCTCTATATAGGGCCCTCATAAATGCAGGTGTTTTGTCCCAAATTAGTCCCCCATCAATTGTCCACCCAACTGACAGGGCCAAAGCAGGTCACACACCTAGCACAGCAGGTGTTGCACAGTCATCTGTGTTTCCAGGGATACATCTTACATTCTTGGTTGGTGCTATGCTGAATTGGGAGCACAGGAAACTGTTGCCCAAGTGTGCCGTTCCTTATTTGTAGATGACACCACTGCATATGATTCATCACAAGAAGAATATATTTCGTATTGTTCCTAGAATGATGAACTGAACATAGTGGGTAACGTTTACTGCAGGTTTATAAAGAAACTCTGTTCATGTCAATAAGGCTAGAACTAGACAGGACAATTGGAGGCCCATCTCTTTAAATGTGGATATGCTGAAGTGACACAAAGCAAAAGTTGATGCTCAGTTTTAAGAGAAAAAATATCATGTGAGCAGAGAGATTGCTAAACCCCGACCCTCTTTCAGTTTAATCCTTCAGCTCTTCCATCCCCAAAGCACTTTTGTCCCAGCTTAATTCACTTTCTACATTGGAGTGTCTTTGAGAAAAAAGTGCTTGTGGGGCAGAATGCAGGAAAGTAAATTATGAGTGTGGGAGGGCTTCATGCCCTTCATCCCACATCCCTTTTGATCTTAATTTTATTTGTCTTAATTTATCTTTTAATGGTTTTTAATTTGTTTGACTAATTTTAATTCTAATACGTTATTTTAAAGGGTTTTTTTAAATGTTGTAAACCGCTTTGAATTTCAGACAAGCAGTACATAAATTAAATAAATAAATGTGTCTACTTCAAAGCCCCACATGACGGAGGCAGGTCTTTATTTAAAGGACAGTTCTTGCCTCTCACATCTAATTTGGTGGTTGTCACCTTTGCTCAAGCCTTTCTTTCTTCTTTGAAAAGTTCTGTTTCTTTAAGCGCTGGTGAGTAATACATAATATGTAACTAGAATTAACATGGTATAAAAGATACGATCTTTGTAAAAATGGTATAGGATTAATACGTGTCAAGGCTACATGAAGGTTGCTTTATAGCAGCGTGTTAAGATCATAACCTTTTGCCTTTTCCAGATCAGAAAGCAAAAAATCCTGTCTTTAAGGAAGCTTTCAGTGTGTTTAAATATCAGCCCTATTGACTGAAATATCTGTGTAACAAAATATACCCGGTCCTGAGTCTTATCTTAGCGAGCAGTACAGAAGTGTCTAGCCTACTATCTGCACCTTGCAAAAAGAAACAATGAGCCACTGGAGCAGACAGCAAGGCAAGTGAGAGTCCAACGCCCTCCCAAGAGAATGGGGGGACTGGAAGAGTGCTAATCATCACCCTGCTGGGAACAGATTAGGCCAGAGGTAGGCCCCACAAGCAGGAAGGGTGAGGCAGGATCTGTGTGCAGCTGCAATTCTGCTCCCAGCGACTGTTCCCACAAGCTTTGATCTGTATGAGCCTCGGGGGCTGTAGGCCATTGAGCTTAACCGTGTGCCAGGGTGGGGTTTGTTTGTGGACATCTTTCATGAAAGAGGTGACCAAACGAAGGCACCACAAGTAGACCTAAAGCGCAATCCTAACCTGGAGTTAGGCTGTCACAGTTAGGACAGCAAAGGTCGCCCAGCACAAGAGCCACAGTAAAGCGCGTTTGGACCACTCTTAGATTCAGGGAGGATGGTGCACATCTGAGAGTGGTCCAGACATACTTTGCGATGTCCCTTGTGCCAGCCGAATTGTGCTGGCTTAACCTAGCCTAACTCCAGGTTAGGATTGCACCCCTAGTCAATGTTCAGGGTACATCAGGTCTCTATCACTATCGGCAAATTCTCTTGTCACCAAACCCCTAGTTCTCATAGGTCTGTGTGGCTAAAATTTGTCCAGTCCCTGAATTGTTATTTCAGAAGGTATACTCCTTTCTTCACCCTGACTCCTCTCCTCCAGAATTGCCTTTATGTCATTGCCACTGCTGCCTACACAGGTAGTACTGGACCCCTAGTTTGGGGTAGTGGTTAGAGTGCTGGCCCAGGAGCTAGGACACTCAAGTTCAAATCCTACTCTGCTCCGAAGCTTGCTTAAGTGACAATTGGCCAGTGATCTCAGACTAACCTCCTCATAGAGTTGTTGCTTGAGTACAAAACAAAACATACACACCACTTTGATGTCCATAGAGGAAAGGGAGAATAAAAATAAGCAGCTGGGGAATGCACATTTTGATTGCCTAAGAAGGTTGACTGCTTCTCCCCTTGGCCCAGCACAATAGCCTGCCTCCTAATGCAAAAGAAAACAAGGGAAAGGACCTACTTATTTGGGCTCTACAGTACCTGGGGCCACTTTTTGGCATAGAAAGGCTGCCTGGGCAGTAGTCCCAGCCTTCCCGTCCTCATGCTTATGTGATCCTGGTAGAAACATGGCCTTATTTTCTCCTTCCCACTACTGTAGCTGAACCCTTCAAAGCATAGCATCCAAATTAATATAATTAACCTTGGCACCCACATAGCAATAATTCTGCTAAGTGGTTTGATGTCAGGGCTCTGCAATGTTGTTCTGAGGCTTGGAAAAGTGACTGGGAAGAAGTTCAAGGCCGAACTCAGTGAAGGATTTTTAAAGGAAAGTGAATCACAGTGTCAATTTCAATCTGACTTCTCAGAATGGAAAATTAAAAGTGATCTCTTCCCTTTCTGAAAAGTGAGCCCTGAGATTTTTTTTCCCTTGCTAAAGATATAGGGGGCAGTTTGGGTTGAAATTACAGGACAATATTTTGGTGTATGAAAAATAAATGTGTTTCATACTATCATGATGTAAAGACAAACTTGGGCACATAGTTTCATTGAGATAGGAATGTCTGTAAATAGTTCTCATAAAATTCTTACTTTTTAGAAAAAGCTCTCCAGATTTTACTGCTGGAACTTCATTTTATTCAGGAAATGAATACAATTGCTAATAAAAAGTTACTTTAATAAACATGATACAGGAATCATTGCTGATTCCCAGAAAATCCCATCAGATGTTAATTCCTTCTGATGAGAGATTCTTCCCCACCCCATCCCACCCCTTGTACAGATTGAATGTTAAGCCAAAAAATAGTACATTATTTATTTGAAGAATGTATATCCTGCTTTTCCTATTTCGAAGCAAATGCCCAAGGTAGCTTACATAACTAGAGAATACAAGTACAATGTAACAAGTAAAAACATAAAAACAAAAGCATTAAAATATTAATTTTAACATTAAACACACACACACACACACACAGAGAGAGAGAGAGAGAGAGAGAGAGAGAGAGAGAGAGAGTTAGGCCGGCACAGTTAAGCCTGCAAAGTTTGACTGGCAAAAGGGACACTGCAAAGTGTATTTGGACTACTGTTGAAGTCAGAGAGGCCAGCACACAGATGTGCACCATCCTCCCTGACTCTGAGAGTGGTCTAAATGCACTTTATGATGGCCCTTGTGCCAGTCAAACTTTGCTGGCCTAACTGTGCCAGCCTAACTCCAGGTTAGGATTGTGCCCACACACACTTAAAACAGGGCAATACCCAACATATCTCGTCAGGCCATTGGGGAAAGGGAAACAAATTGTTCAGGGGAGCAAGCAAGCAACAGCACTATACCACAGAAGGTAAACATCCACCCATCATCCAAATGCCACCCTGTTCCGAGTGGGCAGATGGCTCAGTACCTGCATCTAAGATTTCCTGACCAAGAGGCCTTCTGTCTTTTCTGAATTCAGCCTCAACCTATTGTCTTTCATCCTTACCCCAAACACTTCCAGGCGGCATACCAAGACTAGATGGCAAAGAGCGATAAGAATTGGGTGTCATCTGCATTGTCATCTGTGGTTACAGGATCACTCCCGGCCCTACTCTCCATCCCCAGGGTTTTGGCCTGGCTCACCCTGGCCGGTCTTCCTCCTGCTTTCCCTGAGGGCCTTGCTTGGGCCCTGGTAGGAGGCTGGAGGCTGCTGCCATCCATGAAGGGGACCATGGAAGGGACCGGGGAGGGAGGGAAGGAGAGTCTCTCTCTCTCTCTCTCTCTCTCTCTCTCTCTCTCTCTCTCTCTCTCCAGCACACAGTACAAGCTAAATTAAGTCACAGACTGATATACCTGACATCTTCTTGCCAGTTCAGTAGCAATAGGCTTCAATTTCTCTCATGACTAATTTGGTGAACACTGAAATCTCAAGCTAGTCCTTAGCCTGAGGTTTTTCCACCATATTACAATTACCTCTTGGTACAGTTGTCAAAGAAGAAAACACAACTGAACTGAACAACCACATGCCCTACTGAATTCCACTGGATTTATCCCTATACAGAAGGGATGAATCCAGAATTCCTTCACAGTAGTCCCTGAATAACCTTCACTGGATTATTGTAAGGATGATGACTGAGACTATGTGAAAGACTTGAACACTCAGAACACATTACATAAATGATAGCATCATTGGAGCTTACATAATTTAATAACATGGAATATCATTTAAACAAAATGAAAAACTTTTCAAAAGGTGAAAAAGTGACATCAATATGCAAAACAGGTAAAAAAAAAAGCGAATCAATACCCAAAATACTTTGGAAAGTTAAAAAAAATCGTGAAGTGTTTAAAATTAGGAAAAAAATTTTTTACCAATGGTAAATGTTTAGGCCAATGTTGGTCAATGGCCAATGTTTAGGCTAATTCTAGGTATGTTAGAAAGATCTAAATATGATTTTTTTTTTAGTAAACAATGTTACAAAATATAAAAGGTAAGTTATTTGATACGTTTTTGCTAATCTAATCAATGTGCTGTCTTCTTATATTTAGCAAGGAGGAGAGCAACTGCCCCTTTTCACACCACTAGGGTGTCTTCAGATATAGGGTCAGAGTTCAGAGCGCAATCCTAGACCCCCGTTGCGCTGGCGCTATGCTCTTGCACTGGCTGAACGCGGTTGCAAATGTGCCACAAAGCGCATCAGCGTCGGCGGTACTACACTGGACCAGTGCAAGTAGCAGCGCCAACGCTCGGGCACCACCGCAACCGCCAGCAGTACGGGCCTTGTGCTGGTCAAGCATCAGTGGTGCGCGGTTGGCGCTGGGCCTCGCCAAGGGCGTTTCAGAGGCATGCCGGGGGCGTACTTGGGCAGTGCAGTGGGTGGAGACAGGGGTTGTGATGCAGGATGGCCGTAGTGCCAAATCCTAAACCCCGTCCCCGCCTTGGCAGCCCCAATTCGGACTGCTCCTGCACACGTGCACCTGAGCCTGCAAAACACTGGGATGACTGGGGCTTACGCGGGTGTAAGGGGAAAACCTCCCCTTGGCCTGCAGTTCGCTGCTGCTGCCTCCTAATGGGCTTTAGGATACATCCCTGTTACGTTGGCCTTACTTAGGATTGGGCTGCCTGATACAACGCCAGCGAGATTGCGCCAGCCTTCCTGCCAGCACTCCTTGCTCTACAGTCATTGCAAATGTGCTTTATGGCATGTATGCAACACTCTAGGCCTGTGCAATGGCCACTGCGCTGGTGGCGGATTTTGTTAGGATTGCGCTGTTTGCAATTTGGAATTAAGAGTGGCTTCAGCTGCCAGTGAAGTCAGCAGAAAAGCACATGCTGATTTTAGGAAAACATAGATGCAGGACCATACACTTCATAGGGGATGATGGAGGTGTTCTGGCCAGGAAACAAGCTTGGGTGGAGTGGTTTCTCACCCATCCCCATGGCTTTCAAAGGCATGTGCAAGTTGCTCCCTTCCCAGACAGTCAGACACTCTGTAAAAAGTAACACCAGCCATGAGAATTCTGAAAGGGGGAAAAGGACACGTCCATAAACAGGGATAAACATCTTTCTCTGAGCAAAGCTGTCAGACCCATTTAAGCGGAGGCCTGAAGGCTCTTTTCCTCTGGGGCCACTTTTTCCTGTCTGGGAACCATTGTGGCATTGCATGTCTGCTCCCGAGTGGCCACCATTGAAAGGTTCAGATAAGGCAAAAGGTTGAACTCAATAGGCGCATATAATCCCAGGCTCCAGATCAAAATGGAAAGCTATACTTTTGTTAATCACTCTGACAAATAAGGTCGTGCTGGTGGGGAAATGGAGAGGAACCAGAAGTGGGGGTGGGGGGGGGAACAGGAGGCCAAACGGTTTTGTTAGCACTAGGAAATGTGTTTATCTTCCAATAGTCTAATGATGTGATGTGTTTAAGTGATATTTTTGAAACCCTCCTTAATTTGAAATTTTATTTTTGAAACTCTCCTGAAACCCTCCCTCATTTAGCACCTAGTCAGACAGCTCCTAAGAATCTCAGAGCCATTTCAAGGAAGTTAATTATATTCAATACATGAGCAATATTATTGCCTGTTTCTGATCTCCATGTAACATTACAGGGCCAAGACAGGTTAGATATTCTACTGATATACCGTTCTCCATGTGGCCCCTCGGCCTCCCTACTTGAGCTGCCCACAATGATCTCGACTGTGGCATTGGATTCCTCACACTTGGTGGTGCTGGGGGACTTCAGTCTCCATGCTTATGCCCCTGAGTCGGCAGCGGCTCAGGATTTCATGGCTGCCATGGCAACCTTGGGCCTATCTCAGTGGATCTCAGCTCCCACACACATGGCAGGTCACATACTGGATCATTGGTGGGCATAGAGATAGTGGGCTGGCTATGGAGGAGATTAAGATTACTCCTTTGTCTTGGACTGATCACTATCTTGTGAGCTTTAGGCTGGCAAGCTGTGTCCACCCTTTAAAAGCAAGGGGACTGACTGGTATGGTCCACCCCCGGAGACTGATGGACCCGGTTGGCTTCCTGATGATACTGGGAAATTTTCTGGCTTCCTGTGTTGGTGACTCTTCCGAAGCCCTGGCCACCTTTTGGTGTAGGGAGTTGGCTAGAGCCCTGCATCAGATTGCTCCTGAACGGCCCTGGCCTCACCGCTGTGCCAAGACAGCTCCATGGTTTACCGAGAAGCTGCGAGCTATGAAACAGCTTGGCCGACACTTGGAACAAAGATGGAGAAAAACGTGTGATGAATTCAATCATGCACAAACTATTGCCCATTTCAGGGCCTATTCAATGGCAACTATGGCAGTGAAGAAGGCATCTTTCTCTGTAAGCCGCCTTGGGCATTTGCTTCAGCATGGGAAAGGTGGGGTATAAATTCTTCAAATAAATAAATAAATAAATAAATAAATAAATAAATAAATAAATCTCACTGAAAGGCTTGAACAACATCACAAGCCATAGGTCTTAAGCACATAGAGATCACCCAGTCCATTAAGATGGAGTGGAGACACCCCAGGATGACATCCGGCATGAAGTAAATGCTAAAGTGATTGGGGGTGCAATCCTAATCTGGAGTTAGGCTGGCACAGTTAGGCCAGCAAAGTTTGGCCAGCAAAAGGCCACCGTGAAGAGTGTTTGGACCACTCTTGGAGTCAGGGAGGATGGCACATGTCTGTGTGCTGGCCTCTATGAGAGTGCTCCAAACATACTTTACGGTGGCCCTTGTGCTGGCCAAACTTTGTTGTGTATTTGTGTAAATAGCAGCAGAGTTGGGAGCTTGGAGACC
>JAJKFI010000115.1:545817-577078 GCA_029204185.1 Lerista edwardsae
ATGCCAGTTTCTACCAGTTCTGGACCGTGAGATATGAAACTGCAACAAACTTTGCTGGCCTAACTGTGCTGGCCTAATTCCAGATAAGGCTTACACCCTGGGACATAGAAGCAAGGCTATCTCTAGAATGGATTAGAACAAGCAGTTGGGGCTAGTGACATCCCCAGAGAAGATGGCTTCTCCCCACTTATCATGATTTTGATTTTAAAAGCAAGCAGATCTGCTCATTTTGTCACAAAATCCAGGGGAATTATTCAAATATGCAACAGACTATGCTAACCAGAGGTGTTTCTACAGGGATGGCAAAGCTCTAAGTTTTGCAAGGAGCCTTACCTTGCAGTAGAAATCACTCCTCTCCTGCACCATTTTAGCCAATCCTCACAGGGAACAGCAACATCTTGGCATTGCTTACTGGCTACAGCAGCAAGGGAGAGGAGGGATTTACATGACAGGGTAAGGCTTCTTGCAACACTTAGAGCTTTGCCATCCCTGTAGAAACGCCTCTGATGCTAACAAAGCACTGAGGTTTTGATGTAAGATATAAAGGTAGTCCATTTTAGAACTTGTCAAAACCCACACAGAATCCTTCTCGGCTGCATTGGTGTAGTAAAGAATTCATGAAATTCCAGATTAAGGAATAATGAGAGTGATTAGGTTGACTCATCTGATATGTAATATATAGTTGGGAATGGAGACTTCCAGGGAAACAATATTATACAGTCAGTGTGTTTATAATTTGCTAAACATTCTTTCCTGTTGTCGCAGTGAGCATTCCTCTATCAAACCTTTGCCTTCTCCTAATTGATGGTTAGAGGCTTTGCCATACAAACAGTGACAAATCTGTGAATTCCTTGTTTACATACCTGAGACAAAAGACCTCAAGCTCTTTTTGAAGTTAATTAAAGATTCACCTGAGTTCAAAAATTTCCGGATGAGACCATCTAGATAGGAGATGGAAGTAATCTCTAGTGCTTCTCTCTGTGATCCTTCTCAGACAAATCTTGAAGGTCGTTGTCCAAATGATATCAGTAGCGATAGCACAAAAGAATACTGAAAGATGATAGAATTCAGCAGGCCTTCTTTGATGAACAACGGTCAACTCCAAAACATCTGAAGCAAGCAAATCTTCCCCAGTTTAAAGAAACAGGCACCCCACTTCAGCCTAAAAGGTAGCCTGGTTATCTTAGATTCACAGCACGTGCATGTAATTGTGACATCTTGACAAGTGTGCATGAATACGTTGTTCGTTTGGAGAATGGAGCTTGTAAGCAAACAATTGGGCAGCCCAATCCGAAGTGGCATTTGTGCCACCACAGGCCTTACTGTGCCGGCTGTGAATGTCACAAATGTGCCGAATACAGAAGTCCTCGCTTGTGCATACAGAAGTCCTCGCTTATTTTTGTAGTGCATAGGTGATAGCGGTGGACCTGAGGCAGCACTGGGAAGCATTCTGGGTCATGCAGCCCTAGTACGCAGCTCCTGGGTCTTCTCACTGCCTGGAGAAATGGGACACAAATACACAACAATATTTTCTCGTGTTTCATAACAAATGTATAATATAAAAATATAAGGAGGAGAACTGGAGAAAAAAAGATTAGTAGACACAGAATTGCCTTGCACATTTACAGGAGATTCAAAAAACCAGTTGGCTTACATCTTGCGTTGGGGCTACGTTCCAAAGTCAGCGCCTAAAGCCAACATTGCATATACAGTGAGTCCTCATTATCCACTGATTCGGTACCAGCAGATTTGACCCACCATGTTCAGAACCTTTGGTGGGAGGACCCACAGAGGACCGCCTGAACCACAGAGGACCTCCTGAAGGTTTAGCAAAAGCCAGTAGTCCCTGTTAAAAGGCCGTCATTCTGAGAGGTGGGGAGGCCATGTCTTGGAGGTCGCTTGTGGGTCAGACAGTAGACTTGGTTACCCACATTTTTCGGCATCTGTGGGTGTTTCGGGGTTGCCTCGTAGGTCTATAATTGGCTGTTTAGGTATTCAGGCCCCAATCCTACCCTGCACCACCAGCACTGATACAGCTACAACAAAAAAGGCACATACTGCCTCCAGTGGTGGGGAAGGGTGAACCCAGAGCAAACAGGAAGTAAAATTATTTCTACTTACTTCCGCTTAAGCCCTAAGGCTGCTTATGGGTATCCTTGGAAATAGGTCACCTCTTTTGGTGGCGTATGCCCAAGAAGAGAAAAGGGATGAGGATGTTTAAAATGGAGGGGCCCTTTCAGGATACACTGCGAAGGGGCTTGAGTAGCTCAATGAAGCTGTGAGCTATGCCATGTAGGGTTACCCAAGATGGACAGGTCATAGTAGAGAGTTCTGACTAAACGTGATCCACTGGAGAAGGAAATGGCAACCCACTCCAGTACTCTTGCCAAGAAAACCTCATGGATTACAAAACTAAAAGGCTAAACGATATGACACTGGAAGATGAGACCCTCAGGTCGGAAGGTGTCCATTATGCTACTGGGGAAGAGCAGAACATGAGTACTAGTAGCTCCAGAAAGAGTGAAGTAGCTGGGCCAAAACCGGAAGAAAGCTCAGCTGTGGATGTGTCTGGAAGTGAAAGGAAAGTGCGATGCTGCAAAGAACAATACTGCATAGGAACCTGGAATGTCAGATCTATGAATCAAGGTAAGCTAGATGTGGTCAAATGCGAAATGTCAAGGCTGAACATCGACATCATGGGAGTTAGTGAACTAAAATGGACAGGAATGGGAGAATTTAATTCAGATGACCATTATATCTGCTACTGTGGGCAGGAATCCCTTAGAAGAAATGGAGTAGCCTTCATAGTGAACAAGAGAGTGAGAACAGCAGTACTAGGCTATAACCTCAAAAATGATAGAATGATTTCCATTCGGATCCAAGGCAAACCTTTCAACATCACAGTAATCCAAGTCTACGCCCAAACCACTGGTGCTGAAGAGGAAGAAGTTGACCGTTTCTATGAAGACCTAGAACAGCTTCTAGAATTAACACCCAAAAAAGATGTCCTTCTCATCATAGGGGATTGGAATGCTAAAGTAGGCAGTCAAGAGGTAATAGGAGTAACAGGCAAGTTTGGTCTTGGAGTACAGAATGAAGCAGGGCAAAGACTGATAGAGTTTTGTCAGGAGAACACATTAGTCATAGCAAACACGCTTTTCCAGCAACACAAATGGCGACTGTACACATGGACTTCACCAGATGGTCTACATCAAAATCAGATTGATTACATTCTTTGCAGCCAAAGGTGGAGAAGTTCTATACAGGCAGTCAAAACAAGAACTGGAGCTGACTGTGGATCAGATCATGAGCTTCTTCTTGCCAAATTCAGGCTTAAACTGAAAAAAGTAGGGAAAACCACTAGGCCCTCCACGTATGACCTAAATCAGATCCCATACGAATATAGAGTGGAGGTGACAAATAGATTTAGGGGCTTAGATTTGGTAGACAGAGTGCCTGAAGAACTTTGGATGGAGGTCTGTAACATTGTACAGGAGGCAGCAACTAAAACCATCCCAAAGAGAAAGAAATGCAAGAAAGCAAAGTGGCTATCTGAAGAGGCTTTACAAATAGCTGAGGAAAGAAGGGAAGCCAAAAGCAAGGGAGAAAGGGAAAGATATACCCAACTGAATGCAGATTTCCAGAGAACAGCAAGGAGAGATAGGAAGGCCTTCCTCAATGAGCAATGCAAAGAAATAGAGGAAAACAATAGAATGGGAAAGATTAGAGATCTTTTCAAGAAAATTGGAGATGTCAAAGGACAATTTCATGCTAAGACAATAAAAGACAAGAACGGCAAGGACCTCACAGAAGCAGATGAGATTAAGAAGAGGTGGCAAGAATACACAGAGGAACTCTATAAGGCCGATCTCAATGTTCCTGATAACCACAATGGTGCGGTCACTGAGCTCGAACCTGACATCCTGGAGTGTGAAGTCAAGTGGGCTTTAGAAAGCCTCACTAACAACAAAGCTAGCGGAGGTGACAGCATTCCAGCGGAATTACTCAAAATCTTAAAAGATGATGCTGTCAAAATGCTGCACTCCATATGCCAGCAAATTTGGAAAACCCAGCAGTGGCCACAAGACTGGAAAAGATCAGTTTACATTCCAATCCCAAAGAAGGGCAATGCCAAAGATTGTTCAAACTACCGCACCATTGCACTCATTTCACATGCTAGCAAGGTCATGCTCAAAATCCTACAAGCTAGGCTTCAGCAGTATGTGAATCGAGAACTACCAGATGTACAAGCTGGTTTCCGAAGAGGCAGAGGAACTAGAGATCAAATTGCCAACATTCGCTGGATCATGGAGAAAGCAAGAGAGTTCCAGAAAAACATCTACCTCTGCTTCATTGACTATGCTAAAGCCTTTGATTGTGTGGATCACAACAAACTGTGGCAAGTTCTTGAAGAGATGGGAGTACCAGACCACCTGATCTGTCTTCTGAGAAACCTGTATGTGGGCCAGGAAGCAACAGTTAGAACTGGACATGGAACAACCGACTGGTTTCAAATTGGGAAAGGCTGTATACTGTCACCCTGCTTATTTAACTTATATGCGGAGTATGTCATGAGGAAGGCAGGGCTGGATGACTCACAAGCTGGAATCAAGATTGCTGGGAGAAATATCAACAACCTCCGATATGCAGACGACACCACTCTAATGGCAGAAAGTGAGGAAGACCTAAAGAACCTTCTGATGAGGGTGAAAGAGGAAAGTGCCAAAATTGGCTTGAAGCTCAACATTAAAAAAACTAAGATCATGGCCACCACTCCCATCACTTCCTGGCAAATAGAAGGGGAAGAAATGGAAGCAATGACAGACTTTATTTTCCTGGGCTCCAAGATCAGCGCAGATGGTGACTGCAGCCATGAAATTAAAAGACGTTTACAATAGACATTGGGAGGAAAGCTATGGCGAACTTAGACAACTTAATCAAAAGCCGAGACATCACCCTGCCAACAAAGGTTCGCATAGTCAAAGCGATGGTTTTCCCAGTAGCGATGTATGGCTGTGAGAGCTGGACCATAAGAAAGGCAGAGCGCCGAAGAATAGATGCTTTTGAATTATGGTGCTGGAGAAGACTCTTGAGAGTCCCCTGGACTGCAAGGAGGTCCAATCGGTCCATTCTACAGGAAGTCAAGCCTGATTGCTCCCTGGAAGGACAAATCCTGAAGCTGAAGCTCCAATACTTTGGCCACCTGATGAGAAGAGAGGACTCTTTAGAAAAGACCCTCATGCTGGGAAAGATGGAAGGCAAAAGGAGAAGGGGGCGGCAGAGGATGAGATGGTTAGATAGTGTCACCGAAGCAATGAACATGAAATTGGGTGAACTCCGGAAGCTAGTGGAGGACAGGGAGGTCTGGCGTGCTGTGGTCCATGGGGTCGCAAAGAGTCGGACACGACTTAGCGACTGAACAACAACAAAATGGAGGGGATAAGGCGTAATGTGCACTCATTGCTGCTGAATCCACCCCTTCCCACCCATCCCCCCGCACAGTTCCTCCCCCATCTCCATCCAGTTATGTTTCACTCATTTCCCTTCCTTGCTCACGGCCTGCCCCCACTGCTGATTTACTGGGCAAGGGGCTCCAGGTGGGCCACTGCTGCACAGCCAGTACCACCTGCTGTTTAGGGCAGTGGCCTGGTAATGTGCATAGTATACAGCATCCCATTTTGAGATTATGCAGGTTGGCCTGCACTGTCCGAATGCTAGCCCTATTGTAGAACTGGACTGTTGGTTACAAGGAAACTGCTAATTGGCATTTTCTCTTCATTCTGTGTCATTGTTGGACAACAATTAGTATGATGACCACCAGATGGGGATCTGTTTATAAAGATGGGTTTGTACATGGACATGCTTCAGTTCCAACATATTTATATAAAGACTTTTTTACACTGTTTTTCCCTTTTACAACAAAAGGCTGGAGGTGGCTAACAGCAATAAAACAGGGAGTAAACAGCAGTAAAAGGGGGAGGGCCAATTACTTGTGTCTCCAAAATACATATCTATTGTGGTGTGGAATGAATATTGCAATTCAAAGGCTGCAAGTGGAAAAGCAACAATTGGCCAACACTACAAGAGTCCATTGTATTGGAAAAGGCAGGAGATACCCTGAGGAGATAGGGAGTGGTATCAGCAATGGCCCCTTGTCCCAGATTAACCAGGGATTATGGGTTAATCCCAGAACTCCTGCAGCAGGAACACAGCTGCAGGCTGATAAGGGCTCTGGTTCTGAAGGGAGGTTAGCACAGGTGCAGATGGGTGTGGCTGATGAATTAAAGCCTGCCCACTGATTGGCTGGCTTCAGTATAAAGTTGGAGGCAGGAGCTGCAGTAAAGGATCTGGGAAGGTGCTGGAGGAGGGCGTCTGGGATGGATTGATTGCTGGATGGACTGCCTGACTGATGGAATGCTGGCTGGACTGCCTGCCTGCCTGCCTGACTGACTGACTGACTGACTGACTGACTGCCTGCCTGCCAGAAGGACTGTCAGATGGACTGTCTGAAAGGAGACTGGATAAAAGAAGGTAAGGTTATTGTGGGGAATAACCATTGGGAGTTGTTGTATGTCTGCCACACCCCTGGAGCCACCAAGTGGAGGAGGCAGTTGTGGCTTGGGCAAGTTGACTGTCTATTGTTTGTTGGTGGGGTTTGTTGGTGTTAGGGTAGTTTGGAGCTAAGCCAGTGATGAGGGCAGTCTGGAGGAGGCTGACCAGCCAGTGATCCCAAGCGAAGCTGCTGGAAGAGAAGAGGCCCAGTGGGTGAAAGAACCCCCTCCCTCTTTCCTATCTCTGAGGCTGCTCTGGAGGGGAAACTAGTTAGCCTAGTGTGGGCATTGGGGCCCTTGGGGAGGCCCAGTAGGGAATTCGGAGGAACACCCATCTGGTAGTGTCTTCAGCCTCTGAGGCCCTTCTCCTTCTTCCCAAATTTTTGATTGTCACTGATATGCATCTGCATAGTAGCTATTTGTTATGGCCAGTGGTCAGTTGGCCATAACAATTGCCACTTGTTAGCAATTGGGAGGATTAGCATTACTAATCATTTCTACAAGACAGGTCTTGTGCTCATTCCTGTTAACTTCTGTATAATGAAGAACATTATACTGACAGGAAACTGTTGGCTAGCAACAGAAACATGTTGTATGCATGTTCAAGCATACCTTGTGCAGGGCCTATTTCTTGAAAGGACAATGAATGTCTAAGCAGTCAGCAATCAGAACTTTCAGTGAGGTCTTTCTGTGCCACAAACTCTACACCGCAAACATGTCACATTTAGCAAATTTACAAACAATCCTATGCATGTTTCTTCAGAAATCTCATGGGTTTCAATGGGGCTTACTTCTAGGAAGTGTGTATAGGATTGCAGCCTCAATGTGATATCCCAAGTTGTGGGAAACGTGGAAATTCAGGTCTCCTCTAAGTCAGCAGACTCAGGCTACAAGCCTAGGCACACTTTCCTGAGAGTAGGTCCCACTGAACACAATAGGACTGACTTCTGAGTAGACCTGCTTAGGCTTGGGTTGTCAGGCTGTAATCCTGTCCACACTTACTGGAACCCAGGCGTAAACCCCATTGACTATAATGAGAATTGCATTTGAATAAACATGCATAGGATTGGGCTGTCAATTCCTTTACTGACCTGTGTGTACACCTGCAATTATGGTAATGCTCTGTCAATCTTCTGAGAGGAAAAAAAAGCCCTTTCAAACAAACTCTGGAAACATGGTTGCGCAGATTCATGGATGACAGTTTTGTTCCTGTTTTATACATCGTCCACAGTGAAAGAATCCTGAGCAAGCCCCTGCGTTTGAAAGGTAATGTCAAATGAGCTCATTATTAGAGTGTCGCTCAGGTCTTTTGAGGATAGGGTCATTATGTGCACAGCTTATTGAGACCAGACGCCTGGAATCTATTTATAGATTACAAGTGAAGAAAGAAAAACGCTTTGAAACCATCAGAAGATTGAATAGCAATAGACAATTCAGAGTGTGATGTAAGGACAAAGTGCTGAAGGGACTTCAGTGTTGGAGAACTCTTTACATTAACACTGGTGGCTTCCAGCAATCACATTGACGCTTGGCTAACAACAATAGAGGACTTGTGTGGTAATAAGATGGGTAAGAGGGAGAAGTTTGCAACCACCTGAGGAGGATAGGATATAAGAGCCGGAAGTCAAAAGGTGGTATGGGAGGAAAAGTAAAGTAGCCTGTGACATGCATTTTGAAGAATATGTTGGGTGGATAAGGGTGCAATCCTAAACTGGAGTTAGGCCAGCCCAGTTAGGCCAGCCCAGTTTGGCTGGCACAAGGAACACCGTAAAGTATGTTTGGACCACTCTTAGAGTCAGAGAGGCCAGCACACAGACATGTGCCATCCTTCCTGAATTCAAGAGTGGTACAAACGTGCTTTACAGTGGCCCTTGTGTAGGCCAAACTTTGCTGGCCTAACTGAGCTGGCCTAACTCCAGGTTAGGATTGCTCTCTGAGTCTGGTTGTGGAGCATATAGGTGAGAGTCAGAGGCAGCAGATGTGGCAAAAAGTCTGTGGCAGAGAGTTAGAGGCAGCAGAGGTGGTCTAAGTAGGCTGGGGTCAAATGTCGGGTCAAAAAGGTTGGAGGCAGAAGTCATAGTCAAGACAGGTAGGTGATCTAGTACTGGCTTAGCAAGGCAAGGCACAACAGCTGCTCCACTGAATTGCTTGGATTGAGGATACAAGCCCAAAGACCTTGCACTTAGGGCTCGCTAATCACCTATCAGTTCCACAGGTCACTTGGGCTGAAGAGCTGCACATCCAGTCACGACATGCGGGAAGGTGCCTGGCAGAGCAGGCTGATAAGTCGTGGGAGCTGCTGTGGTGGGGCAGAGGGTGGCTGAGCCCTGCTGCCAGGGTTGCTGGTTTGACAGTCCTGGTGCCATGTCATCGTATGACAAACCAGTGAGTGGACCAGCATTATAGCTGATTTTGAGGGATAATATACGGTGAACCCTCAGTTTAACAGACTAATAGGGAAGAAGGGGGATTTGTTAATTCTGAAATTCCACTAAATCTGAGAGTTTACTGCATTGAATTTCCTGTTTAAAGAGCCCATGTAAAGGAGGGAGCGAGATGCCACTGCCAGAAAAACTCCCTGAAAAACTGCACACTCTTTACCTCACTCCTTCCTCTGCGTGAGGCCTTTAAACTAAACAAGAAATGTGGAGCACACTGGGACCACTCCCAGCTTCCTCAGGACATCCAGCTTGGTTGAAAGGACCCACACAGAAATGGGAGCAAGGTAAGGAATACAAAGTTTTTGGGGGGTGGGTGTGCATTGGTGACTGATTTACCGTCTCCTATGTCTGAAATCTGATAAATTGATGTACTTTTGGAGTCACCATTTGTAATCGCATATTGCCTTGTGATGATTCTGTGTCTCATGTGGCAAATGGGTAGTTAAAATGGCTACCCAAGAATTCAGGTAAAGTATCTGAGGAAATACTTCCTCCTCATGACATCACTTCCGGTGGGTCCCAACATGAGCGTCTTTCTAAAAAGTAGGTCCTGGTCAAAAAGGTTTGAGAACCACTGAAACAGAAAAAAATTGTGCAGTGGAGCTCCTTTCTGGAGCAAATGATTACAAGTAAGAAGCATTATTTGTTTTATTGCAAAGAATATCAATCTAAAACAACAACTAAATGAATTCAGGCAAAATAAAATGAGTAACAATAAATTATATTTTTTTTCCTACCTATCTATCTTTATCATTCAAGTCAGGATTTGTGTTGCTTCCCCCATTTCTGACCCAGGAACACTGTCGGTTTCATTTAGTGGATGCCTGATAAAGCCACGCTGGGAAATTAAAATAAAAAGCAGCTCTGCATTGATTGCCATAATTGCTGACACATTCCTGTGGTAAACTTGATTATTAGAACAGCTTGCTTGAAACAATATTTTCTTTATACAGAGGAAGTCAGTAATTGTTATGTCTCTTTGATTTGTACCCTTAGCCTTAATATTTTTTTGGCATATGGGGCGTGGTTATTGCTTATCAGAACATCCTGACTGAAATATCTATTGCCTAGAAATCATGTTGCCTTTGGGCTACCATTTTACTTGCCAACAGCACATGCGTTTAATGAAAGGGTCTATATAGTTTTAATTGAGTATGTAGAATGTTTTGTCCTGAGGAATCAAAACATTATATGATTAAAAAAAAGTGTGCATCATGCAATCGAAAGCTGAATAAGAAAACTTTAGGAACAGCTGACTAGTATGGTTAGGGAACATCTCCTAATGCACTCTAAGACCATAATTTGCTGCCAATGTGTTTCTAGGTACATGAAAAACAGCTCTTTTTGACCTGTAAAGGCTGCAGATTCCTTGGATCAGATACTGTGAAGGATCACGTGCTCTCCTACAACTCTACCTAGGGCTGTTGCTATTGGGGTGCGAGGGTGGATGGATAGATGGGGGTACGGCAGCCATTGTGCACCCCCAGAATTAGTGTCACTTGGTGCACTCCAACCTGGTGACACTAATTCTGGGGGTGCACAACGGCTGCCATGCCCCCATCTACTGAAGGAAGTAGCAAGTGCCCCCATCTTCCCTGGGCCCTTCACCCACCCAACTGCTTCCCCGGCCACCTCCCCATAACCTTCGTGTGTGAACCCTCCTAGAAGGTAACGTGGCTTCCTTCTTGCTTCTTCTCCAGCAGACAGTGCTGCCGAGGATCACAATGGTGAAGCTGGAATACAAGCAGCCGCTGCTGCTGCCGCCGCCTCTGCCACCTCCACTGCCCTCAGGCCACTGCTTCCTCTGCTGGTCCCTTTCTTACCCACTTCTTATAGTTGGCAAGGAAGGGAGAGGCAGGAGGTTCCATTTGCAGGATCCTCCTGCCCAGACAGTTTAGAAGAAGTAATGGCAGTTGAGGAGGGCAGGGCAGTGGGGTTGGGGTCAGGGGGGGCAGGTGTACCCATGTTGATGGGTGACCCCATGTGAGAGCCTTCAGGTGCCAAGTCAGCCTGGGTCAGACCTGGATTTCAGTGTAATTCCAAAACAGGACCCCCTTTTATCAGGAGGGAGTACATGATATTTAACCTTCTTGTTGAAAGATTTTGATTCTTTTCAGAGCTGTGTATTAGAAGCCACATACAATGGAAACATTCTTGCTTTCCAGGACATGAAAGAGAGGGAACTTGCATGCTCTGCTTTCTGAAATTATCCCTTTTCAGAGCAACTCAGATTTTTGTCTCTGGGAATTGCTGGCTTCAGTCTGAGAAGAAAAAGCCATCATGCCATTTCTATTAACTGCAGCCATGCATGGGCTGAGCTTCCCCACCCAATCCACTCCTTTTCTTCCTCCCCCATTTATTTCATAACACATATTTACAGTCACCAAAACTGGCTCTTAACACACAGGAGCTCAGACCAATGACATTTCAGCTACAGGCGCCATTAATCCAAGCAGGGAATTTAATAGCACTTGCTGACACGTGTTTCCATTGGGAATGCTTACTGGGGTTTGCCTGAAAGCTGCTGAAGTGGTTGAAGTAATCCGCTTCATTTATCCCAAAGGTGCAGAATCCAATTTAAACCGGGCTTGCACAATGCCAATCTGGCACCATCAGAACCTAGCTGGTGGCTGATTATCAAAAATCTAGCAAGCAGCAATGCATTGTGGTCTGCCTTGTGCTAGCAATGTCTGTGTTTTTGCAGTTACCAGAAGATAGCAAAAACAACAGGCTTAGGGTCCAGTCCCATCCACCTTTCCAGCACTGATGCCGCTATGCCACTGTGGTATGCGCTGCATCCTGTGGTGTTGGGGCAGTCATGGAGGCCTCCTCAAAGTGCAGGAATGTTTGCTGTCTTAACATGGGGCTGCACTGTGGCTGCATCAATGCTGGAAAGTTGGTTAGGATGGGGCCCTTATGCATTTTGTGGGCAGTTCCTTGAGTCTGGGATAGTCTGTGTTCAGGTTGGTAGGTCATAAATTGTGTGGAGAGCAGCCTCATCTAAGCAGATGGATTGCTGAAGTTAATTCTGTTTAACACAAATGTCTGTTGTTTTTTTCCAGCCAGATATGGCAGTCACTTTTGGGAAAGGAAACTAGACGTGTGAATGGTCTCATCCCATTTTGATGACTTGTTGCCATATGATTAACAAACCTAGTTTTTGAGTCTTGCTTATCCCATGGGTGACAGACCAGCCAGATGTAACAAATGTATTCACAAGACTGGATCATACAGCATTTCACCTGCGGCAAATGCTTGAATGTCCCCTGGTGGTGGGAAGGCTGGGAAGAAACTATCTCCTGAGCTTACCTATGGGATGATGTGTGGAGAATACAGGGCACAGACCTAATAGGCTGACAGCCTATCCAATTTTCCAGTGCTGATGCAGTTGCAGTGCAGCCTCATGCCAATGAAACATTTGTTCCCTTACTTTGAGAAGGCCTCTGTGACTGTCCCTCACAACAGGATGCAGTGCATGCCCTGATAGCACAGTGCTGGAATGGGACATGTGCTGTATCCTAAAGTTTGGAGGCAGTCACAGAAATCTTCACAAGGCAAGGGAATGTTTGTTCCTTTACCTCAGATCTGCATTGCCCTTACCCCGGTGCAGGTTAGGATTGCGCCCTCAATACAGTAGACTTCCTATTATTGTTGCTGTTGTTAACAACAATTACAGTGTTTATATACCACTTTTCAACAAAAAAAGTTAAAGTGGTTTACAGACAAAATCACCTAACTAAATGGTTCCCTGTCCCAAAATGTTCACAACAATGCAGAAGAACACCAGTAAACAACAGCTATTAGAAAAGACACTGTGTTGGGGTAAATCTGGCACCATCACGACCTAGGTAATGAGCTCAATCTTAAACTGGAGTTAGGCCGGCATAAACTAAGCCAGTAAAGTTTGGTCAGCACAAGGGCCACCATAAAGCGTATTTGGAGTCAGGGAGAATGGCTCACATCTGTGTGCTGGCCTCTCTGACTCTGAGAGTGGTCCAAACATACTTTACAGTGTCCCTTGTGCTGGCCAAACTTTGCTGGCTTAGTTCATGCCGGCCTAATTCAGTTTAGGATTGTGTCCAATGCCAGATAAACACCACAGTGACCAAAAGGAGTATACATGAGACATACATGCGTCAAAATTTTAGTGGTCCAACACAAAATGGTTTCTGTAATATGGTAATCACAGTCAGTAGTTTTCTACACTGTGGCCTAAGAACATGACTGCTGAATATGAGTTGGCTCATGATTCCAGCCCTTATTGGACTTTCCCCACCACCCAGGTCCAAATTCCACTGCAAGGTGGAATTACCTTGGGGTTTAAAAACAAACAAACCCTCAAGCATGTCAATCCAACATACTTAACAATGAGCAATGCCCAATTGAAAACTGCCGTACCATGTTACATTTCTGTGAACTGCAAATGGCAAGCAGCACTGAGTCCTTTCGAACATGCAGACCTGATTGTTTTGCAGCTGCACTTCAAATAAATTGCAATGCATTCTTTTTCTGATGTAAAAAAATCCACATTCCTTTCTAAAATGATAATGACAGTGCATTACTAGCTTTAGCGTTTGATTCTCTCTGTAGCTGCATTCAAAGGAAACTATTGATCTGATCCAAGCATGTTTTAATACCTACACAAGAAAGCTATCATAAGACAAAGAAAACACTTTAATTCTGTGGTCTGATCCTATATTGTCTGGGGATCTGGGAAAAGCATTCTAACATTTCCCCTGAAAGGGATTCATTCATACAGAAACCAAATGGAAAGGAAGTGGGAAGTTTGTTTGGCTCTGGTTTTTTCTCTCTCTAAGCACACAAGCACAAGCTAATGCTGGCTTATTGGGTTGGATGGTTCCTCATCATAGGAAAGAACATCTTTAAGAAATTATGAACATCTTGGTGGCTTAGTGTGAGCATTCCATTTGTATTTGAACGAATTAAAGGCTGCAGTTTCTTGAGAGGCAACACAAACAGTTTTTGTTTTGTTTTGTTTTTTTAAATTAAGCCTTCTGATGTTTGATTTCAGACTCTACCCATCACATATGATCTACTTTATTAGACAGGAGAGAATTGAAACCAAGAATGTCGGGATTGTGCATTTCATGGCTCATCTCTGAAGAGCGTTTGCGTTTGGAAAGCAACGGAGAATCTATGGTGCCACGACTGCCGAGCCAATGCAAACTAACAAGGTACTGCCTGCCAACTGAGGATGCTGCTGCTGCTGCTGCAAAGTGGTAAAGTAACGGAGATGGGAAGTCCTTGGTTCAGGTCTCCTGCCCACAAGGAACACAAGAGGACACTTTTGCCAAGCCGCTCTCAGAGCGCAATCCTAACCTGGAGTTAGGCCGGCACAATTCAGGCCAGTAAAGTTTGACCATCACAAGGGACACCATAAAGTATGTTTGGACCACTCTTGGAGTCAGAGAGCCCAACACAGAGATGGGCGCCATCCTCCCTGACTCCGAGAGTGGTCCAAACGTGCTATATGGTGGCTCTTGTACCAGCTAAACTTTGCTGGCCTAACTGTGCTGACCTAACTCCACGTTAGGATTGCGCTCTCAGCCTCCAAGCAGCCTAGCATGGAATAGTACATGCTCACTTGCAAGACTGACCAGAAACTCCATGAATGTTCTAAGCACTCAAAAAGTGCTGTATAAATGCAAAGTAGTTTGACTGCATTGGCAAGCAACCATGTTACAATCCCAGCAGTAGCTGCCATTACTAAGGGTGCAATCCTAAGCAGCGTTGGATTGGCAGTGCCGGCTGGCCAGTGCCAAATCTAACGCTGCATAGGGGAGGTTGAAGCCTCCCAATGACAAGGGCACGTGCACTCCCTTACCGTTGGGGAGGCTCCAGCCTCCCCAATGTGCTCCTTGGATCTGCACCTGCTAAGCAGCACCTGCTAAGCAGCCTCCCTCGCGGGTATAAGATTTGGCTGTATGGCTGAATCGTGGACCCGCCCACATCCTGTCCCCAACCCCCTCCCCCCTCCAATCCCTGTCCCGAAATGGGACGAAGCCTCCCTTGCGCCGACCAGCTTCAGTCGGCCCACTCTCAAGCCTACGCTACTCTCAGTATCGGCTTGAGAGCTGTAGCGCCAAGGCTGGGGTGCCACTTGGCGCCCCCGCATTGGTGCAACGTCTGTCGTGTCAACACTATGACGTAGCATTGATGCAACGGAACAGGTAGGATTGGACTGTAAATGTAGGCTAAGAAGTGAACAACACAGCTTGCCCGGCAGGAGGAGCAGCAGATTTGGAGTTTCTTTCAGCCCTAGTCCAGGATGATATAATGGGTTGTTACAAGGACCATGTACATCACCCCGAGCTCCTTGGAAGACAGGCGGTATAAAAATGTGGAAAAAATAAATAAAAATTAAATAAGTAAAAGGGTTGTATTGGAATGAATACAATAAGAACTCCTTAGGTATTCCGCGGGAGATCCATTCCAGGACCCACTGCGAATGCTGAATTCCACAGATAATGAAATCTGGGGGGGGGGCTGCATGCCACCAAATTACATACTTGGGGGCTATGGTCGGTCCTCCTGAGATTGTGCACAGCCTGCCAGCTTCCCCAGAAGCTTCCTGGATGCAATGGGAAGGTACTTTCCGTTGCACCTGAAAGGTCTATGGATGCCCTCCAGCCGTGGGCTCAGCATCCACAGAAATGCAAATCCACAGATGTCAATCCTGTGAAAAATGGGGCCCCACTGTAAATGTGGTTGGGAATTTTTTTAAAGGCAGCTGGGCAGATCCAGCATCAGGCATTGAATCTGGTTGAGCTGTTCCTGGCCAAAGGAAATGTGGCTACTTCCCACAATAGTTGTTGCTTATCCCTGAATTGGGAACAATGGGTGAAGGCGATGTTATAGTGCTATGGCCTAGGACACATAATTCACCCCATTACATTCTCAAGGTATTTTGGCCAATGATTTAGCCAATCCAATGCACCTTGTTTGGTAAGTACAGGTGTTGCGCCATATCTGTGAATCTGGTATCTGCGGTTTCAGTTATCGGCAGTTCTCCTCACCCTTCCCAGATTTTCATTTTCTTCATTAATAAGCAGCTGTGTTTCTTTCTTTTACAGGTGCTAAAAGAGGAATGCGACAAGTAGGCAAGCAGCCTGCACACTAGGCAGACACTGATTGTGACCCCCTAGCGTGCAGGTGGCCTGATTGTTGCATTCTTCTTGTACTGTCTGCAAAAGCAAGAAACGTGCCTTATTGTTAATGAAGAAGATGGGCCCGAGAGGTGGGGGGTGGAGCATTGTACTTATAGGCACCCCTGTGTCGATGCTAGTGCTACTGCGCTGGTGCTAGCAGCAGCGTCAGCCCAAGGGCACTGGGCAGAGGCAACACAGAGCCACTCCTGTGCCAGCCGAACTCTGCTGGAGCAAGTGTGGTTCAGGGAGGGTGGGAGGGAGGAACTGGGTGGGGGGTGGGCAGGCCAGTAGGCATGCCAGCCCGGAGAGGAGAGTGGAGCTGAGATGTAGCCATTAGGCCACATCCAAGCCTCCGTCTCCAGGCCACAAGGCTGTGCAGATTCCTCAGCACTGCACCTGCTATACAGCAGGCAGAGAGACCAGGAAACCAATGGGGAGGCTGGAGCCTCCCCTGGGGCAAGAACGCGAACGTGCCCTGGCCCCAGGGAGGCAACCAAGCGCACTAAAGCTGCCCTGGATTTGGCGCAAGCTCACCCGCCTCACTAATCCAATGCAATTTAGGAATGCACTCTAAAACTTTATGTATGAGTGAAGCTGCTGACAGGAACATCTGGACCCACTATGCTCTTTCTTCAGACCTCTTGGCGTTGATAGTTGGGGGAAGTCATTTGTGACTTGAAAATAGTGGCCGAAGGAACCGTGAATTGCTCCATCCTCACATCCATTCCTGACTCTTGGTTGTTCTCAGTACAAAAAAGAGGCACTTCCAGTGTGATGTGTGTGTGCTTGTCTGCATGTCTAATTTTAGGGTGCAATCCTAAACTGAGTTAGGCTGCAGAAACTAATCCAGCAAAGTTTGGCCAGCATAAGGGACACTGTAAAGTATGTTTGGACCATTCTCGGAGTCAGAGAGGCCAGCACACAGACGTGAGCCATCCTCCCTGACTCCAAGAGTAGTCCAAAAACGTTTTATGGTGGCTCTTGCGCTGCCAAACTTTGCTGGCTTAGTTTATGCCGGCCTAACTCCAGTTTAGGATTACGCTCTTAGTGTCATCCTAGATCCAGCGAGAAGTACACAGTGTTCTGTGTTCTTCCAGCCCTGGGTTCAGCTCTGCCTGTTGACAAGAATGAAGTAATAGATGGCAAGATATTCAAGCAGTTTGGAGTCAAATTACAGCTGGAATCAGTTTGACTTCATTGCAGTCATAGGTGTGAATGCACCCAAAAATAATTGACTCTTTGATGTAGACTCTCTTTCATCTCTTCTATCATTCTAAAATGTTCCTTTCTCCCCATTCCTATTTTAATAAGTACCCCCTATAAGATGCAATATCCAGAATGCATTTAGTCTGGCTCATAATCGCACGTGTAATATTGCCTCAACTCACTTTCAACTCCTCTGGAATTATTTCCACCGGCCCAGATGGAAGCTGTAAACACCAGTGTTGTAGCCCCTTTAGCATTCTTCATAGCTCCAATGCTTCCATCATCAGAGCATTTTAGCAGCCACACCGGCACCTCGCATCAAATTATATCTTATGTGGAATGATAACGGCATACTTACGTTTTCAACATATGTCTGTAAATGTGTGGCCCAAAATGCTTTTTTCTTTTTCTTTTTAAGAAGATGAATTACGATTACAGAGGTGCTTATGCTTACATTGTTGGAAAATCAGTTAAATTATTCTAAGATGGAGTATTCCATTTAGATGAGGAGGATCTGTGAAGTGCCTAAACATTTCTAGAAGACAGACTTAAGTGCTGCCTTCAGACTTGCATGCTATAGAGACGGGATACGGAAGGAAAAATTGAAGGGGAGCGATAAGGAAAACAAGCAAATTCAGGCATACATAATAACGAGACTGCTAACAGCACTACAACTGCTGTGCTGACCTAGAATGTCACAACTGTACTGTAAAGCACATTCACAATGACTCATAAGCGAGCTGTACTAGCCAGAAGGCCTGCACCATCTTGCAGGCGCTGAATCTGAAACTGCGACCCCTGGAGCAGGTAAGAGTTGCTCTGTGTGGGGCAGGGGTGGATCTGGGGCAGGGAGGGGGTGTTTCTGGGTGGGGTTGGGCAAAACAGGGGCAGATCAGGCCTGGGAGGGGTGGGGCAGATAAAGCATGTTTGCAGCCTATCCTATGCTCCCTTGTCAAGCCTTTCCCCCCCCCAACATGGGCTTCTTGGACTTGTGCCAGTTATTCAGCCGGCAGAGATGGAATAGCTCCATTGGGCTGACTGGGCCATTCAGTGTCCCCTTACCCTGAGCAGACCTCCAGCCTGTTCCTAAACAGCCCTGGATATGGTGTGGGCCATGCAGGTTAGACTGTGAGGAGAATAAAAGAGGCAATGAGTGGCCCACTGAGGACACAGCTCTTGGAGAAGAGGATGCATAATACACACATTATTCCCTTTGGGATGGGGACTACAATATTATAAACAATGGAGACAGGTAGGGCTGTTTGAAAATGGTGTTTTCTTCACAGATCCGAGATTTCAATGGCATAAAGTGGTGTTTTTTTATTCAAAGTTCTCATTCCAAGCTCTCATTTTTATTAATTTTAAATTCTTTACAAGTGTACTAGTTATTATTTCTAATTGGAAAAGTAATCTATTTTAATTTCTGGCAAATATCTTGAACACCATGAGGTGTTTTATTATTTTTATTTGGATATTTTAACATCAAAAAGGCAGTGGTTTTTTGCATTTTAACAAAAACAAACCCACTTCTAGAGATCGGAGCTGCAATGACTATTTTTGAGGGCCATCTGAAGTTTATCATATATGGCTCTTACGTTAAGCAAGTTAGACTACCCCTGTACTACAGGATCCGTGCCTTTTTGGCCCAGCTGCATCAGCACGGGAGGCAGGTGCTACGACTGGGGCCTTAAATCTCAGGTAAGTGTATAGATTGCAGCCTTAAATATGCTTTACTTTAATTGGATCACACCCATTATGTTTATATACATACATAACATATAAAGGTAAAGGTTTCCCCACGACCGAATAGTCTAGTCATGACCGACTGTAGGGGGCGGTGCTCATCTCCGTTTCTAAGCCTGTAGAGCTGGCGTTTTGTCCAAGGACAAGCTTCCGTGGTCATGTGGTCGGCATGACTCTACGCCGTAGCACACGGAATGCCGTTCCCTTCCCACAGAAGTGGTCCCTCTTTATCTACTTGCATTTAGGTTCTTTTGAACTGCTAGGTTGGCAGGAGCTGGGATAAGCAATGGGAGCTCACTCCGTTGCGCAGTCTTGAACTCCCAACCTTCTGGTCGGAAGGCCCAGCAGCAGCGGTTTAACGCATTCCGCCACTATGTCCCTAACATAACATACATATATAATAACATTAATAGCCCAATCCTCACAACTGCCCAGCACCAATGCAGCCTTCCCTTACCTTGAGGAGGCCTCATGGCGTCGTCGTCCCCCCCCAGCACAGAATGCAGCACGCACCCGTGGGCACAGCTGCCTTGATGCTGGAAAGCTGGGTTAGAATTGGGCTTGAGTAAAATTTGCTGGGATACTAGAATGAAAGAGACTCTTCTGACTGTAGTGTTGCTTTATAAAGTTCCAAGAAATGTGTAGAAATCTGGAGAACAAAAGACAGAGCTGACACTCACTAAAGCAAAGATGAAAGCATGGGTTGCGCCCTTCACACTTCTCAGGCATAGATTCAGAGCCAATTGAGTCATTGTCACTGCAAGGATTTCTTGTATTGAGAGAGAGAGAGAGAGAGAGAGAGAGAGAGATGATTTGGGTTTTCTCAGTGCTCTCAGGAAACAAGGATCGGGTAACAGACGTTGAGGAGACATCGAAGCAGCTTTGCTGCACCAGAAGCAATTGCTTCAAGAGCTGCACTAGAAAAAAAACACACCAGAAAATATGGCAGGATGTTAATAGCGACAGCCAGGGAGCACAGCCACCTCTTGCAGCAACACTCCCAAAATGGCTGATAATAGAAAGCTGCATGCTCCATTGGCCAAATTTTTTACCACAGAAAAACCTCGTTTCTTTTGTCACATTACAGTCCAGTCTGGGATAGAACTAAAATTTGGTCTTCCCTCATACATTACTAGCATGCTGTTTGCCTAACACTGACTAGGCCCTAATACCTGCAAGATGGTTAGCTGTGCTGGTTCACCTCAAGTCCAAGCGGGCAGCAGGTCCAGGCTGGGGCATCTTGGACTGATGTGGAGAAGGTGATCTGAAGGTTTGAAGGTCTCTGATGGTCTGGTGATCTTCTCTGATGGTCTCTGATGGTCTCTGATGATGGTCTGATGGTGTCTTGATGGTCTGATGGTCTTGGTGGTGTGTGAGGCTGTACCCCCCAAAAAACTGGGTATCTGGGAGGTATTCTGACAAAATGGAGTGAGACCATGGCCTAGCCTTCTTTTGCTTTTTACACTCGCCCTACCTCTACCCTGTTCTGCCTCCCTCACCCTTCCCGCCTTCCCCGCACACTCAAAAGACTCCACACTCACCCAGAGTACCTGCTGCTGTCCGCAGTGTGCCTGGGTCGGTGCAAGTCCTCGCACCAACCCAGCACATCCTAGGCTGGCCGGAACATGACTTATGGCACATTTGTGGCAGCCTGGGGCCAGTACAAGCAAAATGCATTGGCCCAGGGCACTATTAGGAATGTGCCCGAGGCTCAGAAGACATGAAAAAGTAGGGCTATGAATTACTCAAAATCTTAAAAGATGATGCTGTCAAAGTGCTGCATGCCATATGCCAGCAAATTTGGAAAACCCAGCAATGGACACAAGACTGGAAAAGATCGGTTTACATTCCAATCCCAAAGAAGGGCAATGCCAAAGATTGTTCAAACTACCGCACCATTGCACTCATTTCACATGCTAGCAAGGTGATGCTCAAAATCCTACAAGCTAGACGTCAGCAGTATGTGAATCAAGAACTACCAGAAGTGTAAACTGGTTTTTGAAGAGGCAGAGGAACTAGAGATCAAATTGCCAACGTTCGCTGGATCATGGAGAAAGCAAGAGAGTTCCAGAAAAAACATCTACTTCTGCTTCATTGACTGCGCTAAAGCCTTTGATTGTGTGAATCACAACAAATTGTGGCAAGTTCTTGAAGAGATGGGAGTACCAGACCACCTTACCTGTCTTCTGAGAAACCTGTATGTGGGTCAGGAAGCAACAGTTAGAACTGGACATGGAACAACCGATTGGTTTCAAATTGGAATATGACAGGAGTACGACAAGGCTGTATACTGTCACCCTGCTTATTTAACTTATATGCAGAGTATGTCATAAGGAAGGCAGGGCTGGATGACTCACAAGCTGGAATCAAGATTGCTGGGAGAAATATCAACAACCTCAGATATACAGATGATACCACTCTGATGGCGGAAAGTGAGGAAGACCTAAAGAACCTTCTGATGAGGGTGAAAGAGGAAAGTGCAAAAACTGGCTTGAAGCTAAACATTAAAAAAAACTAAGATCATGGCCACCACTCCCATCACTTCCTGGCAAATAGAAGGGGAAGAAATGGAAGCAGTGTCAATTTTTCTGGGTTCCAAGATCACCGCAGATGGTGACTGCAGCCATGAAATTAAAAGACATTTACAATAGGCATTGGGAGGAAAGCTATGGCGAACCTAGACAACTTGATAAAAAGCCGAGACATCACTCTGCCAACAAAGGTTCACCTAGTCAAAGCTATGGTTTTCCCAGTAGTCATGTATGGCTGTGAGAGCTGGACCATAAGAAAGGCAGAGCACCGAAGAATAGATGCTTTCGAATTATGGTGTTGGAGAAGACTCTTGAGAATCCCCTGGACTGCAAGGAGATCCAATCGCGCAATCCTACAGAAAATCAAGCCTGATTGCTCCCTGGAAGGACAAATCATGAAGCTGAAGCTCAAATACTGTGGCCACCGCATGAGAGGACTCTTTAGAAAAGACTCTCATGCTGGGAAAGACTGAAGGCAAAAGGAGAAGGGGGTGGCAGAGGATGAGATGGTTAGATAGTGTCACCAAAGCAATGAACATGAAATTGGGCAAACTCCATAAACTAGTGGAGGACAGGGAGGCCTGGCGTGCTGTGGTCCATGGGGTCGCAAAGAGTCGGACACGACTTAGCGACTGAACAACAACAATGTAATTTTTGTTTTACCGTTCTTGTCCATATTACAGGAACCAACAAATCAATCAATCAACAGGTACTTATATACAACTTTTCAACACAAAGTTCACAAAGTGGTTTACAGGCAAATAGTAATAATAAAGTTAAATGGTTCCCTGTCCCAAAGGGCTCACAATCTAAAAAACCACCAGCAACAGCCACTAGAAAAGACACTGCACAGGGGTGAAGAGGGACAATTGCTCTCCCCCTGCTAAATATAAGAGGAGCATCACTTGAAAAAGTGCCTCTTGCCCAGTTAGCAGGGCAACAACCTGATCTGACCTGATAATTGAGCATAACTCTGTTTTACAAGTTATGAAGATATGAATACCTTTGGACTGTGTTCAAATAAAGATCTTTTAGCTTTGGGCTAGTTTATACGTTTTGTTGAGAACATGTGATACCAGACAACTGACTGCAGAGCTTTTCACCAAGCAGAAACTTTCCTCTACGCACACATTCAGACAATTTTCCGGATCATTAATAATATGTGCCTGCGAGATATACGACATACAGTCACATACTTAATCCAAATTCTTAACATAAGTTTCAATAAACATGCCCGTTGCTTACAGACTGACAAATTTGCTGCTTTGTTACTAGGAAAGCAACTTAAAATGATTGCACATCTCTCTATGATATCACATAGACAGCATTCAGATGGGAAAGATCATCCCACTTAAGTGTAAGCTGCTGACTCTCACACCATAGTGAAATCAAGCAGGTTGAACCTGCACTGGTGTACAGTTCACAGTGCAGATTGCTGGGAGCAAAGCCCTCCACGCCCCATGTGCCCACTTGTCCTCTGGTGGAGTGTTGAGGGCTGCTGTTGGTATTAAGTGCTCCATAGTTGGCCTGGCCAACTGGGCAGGGAGGGGGAGGAACCGGAGCAGGGAGGTTGCGGGACGGGGTGGGTCCGACAACAATGGCACACATCAGATCATATCCCCCCTCCCTGCCCCCTTTCTTTCCTTGGACTTGCACCAGCTAGAGAGAGGGTGGAGGCCTTTGAGCCAGCACTGCTGGTTCACAAGTAGTCACTAATGTACTTTCCAGCATGTTTGCAACAAATCTGAGCTGAAATAGGGACGGCTGTATCAGCTCTGGCAGCAGTTTGGATTGCACTGTGTATCATATATCCACACATGCACATGTCACATATACTCTCTAGGCAAAAAAAAGCAGCATTATACTTTGCAGAGCTGCAAGGAACATCCATGTAACAGCAGTGCAGTACTAGTACTGACAAAAACACCCCCATGCACTACGAATGTATTCCACCATAACTACCCTTGTACAGGTGGGCCCAGTATTTTCTAACAATAAATTCTTTAAGAAATGCGAAGTATTTTCTATGTAGCCACTGAAGTTTCAGTCTTCTCCTTTGAAAACAATTGATGAATGGGAATGTGAGTTTTCATGTAACCATCTGGGAAATTAGTCCTCTGAATTATTTGCTTAAATAGTGAGTAAGGGACTAAATATACACACCCCAGTCCACCTAGTGGTTCCCAAACTGTGGGTCAGGACCCACCAGTGAGTCACAAGCCAAATTCAGGGGGGTCACAAAGCACCTAGAGCAGCCATATTGAAAATATGGGAAGATGGGATGCTGGAAAAGAGGACGCCTGTGTGGTGGTTTTGCTTGTGTCAAAGTTGTAAATAGCTTTGTTTCTTTCTGAATTCTGATTCACTTTGATATTGGAAAATGGCTGAGAAATAACCCAACTTATAGCTGCAATTTCAGGAAAGCATCAGGCTCTGGCATCACGACGACGGCACTTCCAGCCATGACATCACTTCTGGTGGGTCCCGGACAGATTGTCCTTCTAAAAAGTGAGTCCTGGTACTAAGAAGTTTGAGAACCACTGGCCTCGTCCTTCCCATGTGGCAACTGGTCCATGTGTATTCACACAACTGACTTGACCCAGGTACTCTACTACCCCTTGAAAGATGATATCCACCTTCATGGATACAGCACAGCACTAAGGGTCCATCCAGCTACAACAGAAGCACAGGCATACTACTGTTTCTCTCGGGATAGAACCAAACCCAAAGCCAGCCTCCGCTGCTTCCCACAGTCACAGATGAATGTTGCCCACAGTCTGACCTTTCCTGATCATTTTCCAGATGACCCTCTTTTCAGCGCCCTCATTCATTTATTTGGATGGCCGTCCATTTGCTGCAAGGGGACACTTTTCGTGGGAACTGCAAACGAGCATCCTACTTGTGTCAGAATATAGATGTATATGTATATAAATAATCGTTTTATAGGAAGGTTTAAGATGCAGAAGGAATGGTTTCCTTTTTAAAAACCAAGTGGGGGACAGGGGGAGTCACAGGAAGGAAGGAAGGTTGTTACAAAACGTCAGTTTTTCATCTCCCCCCCCCCCCGGGAGGTTCTGGTGCATTTCCTGTCCCTGATTCTTGACGGGTTTATCCTGCAAAAAAACAGCTGCTTTGGCACAGCCTTGCGACACTGTGAGCAGACGGCTCTGGCGGGGGTATGGAGAAGGGGGAGGACAGCAAAAGCCTTGAAGGCAGCACAGAGGCCTAACTTGCAGCTGAAGCTGCCTGTGGGTTCACTGTGGCAGCTAGAGGTCCTGTGAAAAAAGGCTGGGCGGACTTCTGTTGGTTGGCCGCCCTCCAAAGGAGAACTGTTCACAGGCCTTTTCTCATACTTGCCTGTTCCAAGGGGTCTAAACAGGAACAGAAAATGAATTGCTTTTTTGATTGACCTCAAAGAGGTCCTTTTATGGGCAAGGCCTACGCCTGTCATTTTTATTTGATCCCACTTGAGAAGCTGACCTCTGCTGCTTGCAGGGCTTGCCCTTCCCCAGGCAACAGGTGACATTCCCAGCCAGCGTCAGCCTTTCAGGGCTGCTCCTGCCCCCTTGTGCTGCAGACTAACCTCAGGCAACCTCGAGACAAACGGGCATTCAGCGTCCACCGTTGGCTGGAAAGGCTGCCAGGAGACTTGAAACATTCTATATCGGTTACAGATCTGTGTTCTCTTCGTATTGCCCCCTTCCTGACTAAAGCCTTATGTAAACCAAGTATTTATCTGCTCCGTTAGTGTAAGGGTCTCTTCATGCAACCGTTTATGAGGTAGGAAGTTGACATAAGGAGGCTTTCCCGCTCAATTGGCATCTGTTATCTGGAAAGTGCTACCCGTGTAGTCACCAAAAGTTGCGGTGTAATTTCCAAGCTAGTTTTCAAACATTTTTTCAGGCTAATTTAATTTGCAACCTTATTAAATGGCTTAGAGCTCAATCCTAACCTGGAGTTAGGGTGGCACAGTTTGGTCAGCAACCTTTGGCCAGCGCAGTGGACACCGTAAAGTATGTTGCAGACGTGCGCCATCCCCCCTGACTCCAAGAGTGGTCCAAACACACTTTACTGTGGCCCTCACGCCAGCCAAACTTTGCTGGCCTAACTCCAGGTTAGGATTGCGCTTGGCAGCGCAATCCTATACCCCCCTTGCGCCAGCACTAAGCTCTTGCACCAGCCAAACGCTGTCACAAACGTGCCGTAAAGCATGTCTGCGTCGGCACTGTGGCACTGGGCCAGTGCTGGACCGGCACGAGCATCAGTGCCGGTGCTTGGGTGCCGGCCACGCGCTAGTCAAGCGTCAGCAGCGCTCGGTCAGCACAGGGCCTCTGCGAGGGCATTCCGGGGCGTAACTGGGCAGTGCAGTGGGCGGAGACTGCGGTTGTGACGTGGTTGTGATGCAGGACGGCCATAGGGCCAAATCCTAAACCCCATGCCCAGCCAGGGCGGCCCCGCTTCTGTGCACATTCCTCTGCGCCTGCAAGACAGCAGGCGCAGATCCGAGCAAGCCCATAGGGGTGACTGGGGCTTATGCGGGTGCAAGGGGAAAACCTCCCCTTGTCCTGGACGTTGCTGCTGCTGCCTCCTCCTAATGGGCTTTAGAATACAGCCCTGCTATGTCAGCCTTACTAGGCCGGCATAGTATAGGATTGCGCTCTGAGACACCCAGTGCCTTCTCCCCTCTGACTTTTCCCCTCAGTGGGGCCAGCCCATCCATGATACTATTATCTCAGGTGATGGCTTTGTAGTGACTGCCTCTCCCCTAGGATCTGCTGCTACTGTACTTTGCTTCTGCTCCTCCCACAATATGTCATTCACAAAGTGGTGTACATAGCTAAATAAATAGTTTGCTGGCTCTCAACTTTAAAAAATAATGCAGAAACGACACCAGCAATGGCTACTGGAAAAGTTGCCATGCTGGGATGACTACAACAAATCTCCTTGCATTTCCCTAGTTCTTGCCATCCTTTCCTATTTTTTAGACCTTTGTACCACTATCACCACTCCGGTTTTTCAGATGTCTCAGCCTCCTATAAGCAATTGGAATATCTTCTCTCAGTAAGCCCTGTACGTTTTGAATGCGGTGCCATTCTTGAAGAGCTGCATGTCAGAATGTGAACTGTTATCTTCCTATCTGGAGTGCCCCAGAAAGAAAAGATGCTGGCTAAACCTTTTGCTGGTTGGCATGTACCCACAGGTTGGGTGCAAAGCCCACCTGGCTATGGAAAGAGGCAGGATGGAATGCCCAACTGGTCCTCAACTCTTCCAATTGGATGGCCCTATGATCAGAACCAAAACTAGGGTGGGGCCTGAGGAGCACCCGCTCCAGGCGCTGTGCTAAAAGGGGCACATGATTGCCCCCAGCTCCACCTGTTATGGAGGTGACTATCTTTGCACCGCAAGCAGCACTAAGGCAGTCATCTCCAGGCTTTCCCTGAAGGAGGGGGCGCTCGTCACTTTGTGTGCACTCCCTCCTCCAGGGAGACGATCGAGGAGATTACCTTTGCACTCACAGTGCAAAGGCAGTCTTCTCCATGCTCTCACTGAAGGAGGTGCACTGCCGTTTGCAAGCGCCCCTCCTCCAGGACAACAACAGAGGAAATTGCCTTTGCACTCATGGTGCTGGGGTAGGATGTTACGGCTCTGCCTATGATATCAGCAAAGCTAGTTTTTTTTTAATGCTCCAGCACAGATATCAGGGCCAGCTCCAGCAGAGCTGGGGCCCAATGCAGGGCATTCCTGTGGGGCCCCCTCCCCTCCCCTTGGGGCCCCCACTCCCCCATAAGAAAAGTGCTCATGGTGCCACACGTGGCACCTGGAAATAGGGTGGTAACATGATGACGCCATGGTCAACTGCTTCCAGGAGGCCCATTTTGAGCTGGGAAGCTGGGGCAGGTGGGAGGACCCATGGTAAAGTTGCCCCACTTGCCCCACTGATCTACAGTTCATAGAGATCCCAGCTGCAGCAGCAGGTGAAATGCTCACTGAGCTGGTGCAGGGGGGGGGCAAAGCGCAGAACCCAATGTGACGACATTGGTCACACTGGCTTAAGGCCGGCCCGGACAGATATGCCATGATTTCCACAGATTATCGCTGAAACCACTTGGTGTTTGGCAAAAGGCACAAACGTTGACTTTGCTGCATTACAATTGTACGGTGTGAATTCCTGAAAGAGCATGAGTAGAAAAGGGAGGGCAAAGTACTCACTGAGTGTGCAATCCCAATTCAGAGTTAGGCCAGTCAGCACAGTTTGGCTGGCACAAGGGACACTGGAAAGTATGTTTGGACCACTCTTGGAATCAGAGAGACCAGCACACAGACGTGTGTCATCCTGACTCGAAAAATAGTCCAAACACACTTTACAGTGGCCCTTGTGCCATCCAAACTTTGCTGACCTAATTGTGCTGGCCTAACTCTGGGTTGGGATTGCACTCTCAGTGAGTACTTTGCCCTCCCTTTTCTACTCACGCTCTTTCAGGAATTCACACCATACAATCGTAATGCAGCAAAATCAGGATGACACACGTCTGTGTACTGGTCTCTCTGATTCCAAGAGCGGTCCAAACATACTTTCCAGTGTCCCTTGTGCCAGCCAAACTGTGCTGGCTGGCCTAACTCTGAATTAGGATTGCACATTCAGTGAGTACTTTGCCCTCCCTTTTTACTCATGATCTTGCAGAAATTCACACCGTACAACAATCGTAATGCAGCAAAGTCAATGTTTGTGCCTTTTGCCAAACACCAAGTGGTTTCAGTGATAATCAATGAATTATTATTATTATTATTATTATTATTATTATTATTATTATTATTATTTGGGGCATTCAAGGACACCCCTTCCTCCCTAAAGGTAAAGGTTTCCCCACGACCGAATGGTCTAGTTGTGACCGACTGTAGGGTGCGGTGCTCATCTCCGTTTCAAAGCCTGTAGAGCCAGTGTTTTGTCTGAGGACAAGCTTCCGTGGTCATGTGGCCGGCATTACTCTACGCTGTAGCGCACGGAACGCCGTTCCCTTCCCACCGAAGTGGTCCCTATTTATCTACTTGCATTTAGGTGCTTTCGAACTGCTAGGTTGGCAGGAGCTTGGACAAGCAACGGGAGCTCACTCCGTCGCTCCTTCCGGTTGGAAAGCCCAGCAGCAGCAGATTAACCCACTGCGCCACCACGTCCCTTCCTCCCTCTTTGCCTGTTAATTTGAAGATTCACTGTATTGTCTATTCTAAGAGCAGTTCTGCAGGGTCCCAAAGCAAAGTGCTTTTCTAGCCCCTCTGCAACTGCCCAAACATGTGTTCTGCTACTGGGCTATAGGTACAGCTTCTCCTATTCAGGTCCTGTGGCATCTCCTCCTTTTCTGGATTTAAATCCATTTGTTCAGAACCAACTTCAGCCTCTGTTTCCTCACTTCTGCTTTGTTGTTCCCACTTGCTGAACAGTGTGGCTAATGGCCTTGCCTGTTGTGTCTTCCTTGGACAATTACGTTGCCGTTTCCCGCTCTCTCGCCACTCTTGCCTGCAGCCACTGCTGGAGGAATGCAGGGAAGGGACGGATTTCATGCTGAGGTCGTGCATTGTATCAGCACACTGTGGCTGCGCTCATTAATTACCCGGCGGGTGGGGGGTGGAGAGCTGTTGAGTCAGGGGGTCTGCGGCATCAGCCGGGCTGGGGCATCGTCTATAAGGAAACTGCAGAGAGACGGTCCCAGTGGCTGCATCTGGCCGCTAATGAGCTTTCTGGTGGCAGCACCGTTCTCATCAGCCCCGTTTGTTTTCACAGGCTGCCCTTTGTTGACTTTAAGCTTGGGTGGCTTTTCTTTTCTTTCTTTTTTTCCTTTTCTTTTTCTTTTCGGTCACACAGTACAAACATTCTCAGGCGTTAAGCTTTCCTTGCCCTGACTGCCTCCTGTTCCTCTGGGACTGCGTGGGAGCTAAATTTAAACTTGATTGATAGCTTTTAACCCAGAGAAGGTCAGGATGCTGTTTTCCTGTGAAAATGTTCGGCTGTCTGTGCTTCCCCCCCCCTTCTCTCTGTTTGTTTGTTTACCAAAGTTTCTTTATGGCATTGTAGCTTGCCTCCAAAAGGGATGTTCTCTCTGGCTTTCCTTTGCTACTGAAGGATCTTTTGTTTTGAAATGTTGTAAAACCTCATGGGTGATGGCCCCTCCATCTGAATGCGGGCTGCCGAACAGAGCAGCCGTTCAGCCTCTTTCAGCCAGATTCTTCCTCTTTCATAACGCAGAAGAGTCTCCACACTCACTCACGGTTTGGAAAGACTGAGATACGGATGATGATGGAGCCCTGGAACATTTTTATACTCTGCTGGCCTTTGGGAAATAGCTTCCTTGCGTGTCCACACATGTAAAACTGTGGGTTCCTCGCTTTGGCCTTTAAGAGGACTTACGGCTCCAAGGAAATGACACACCTGTGAAACAAATCATCCTGATTAGTCAGAAAAAAATGCTTGCTTAGGGCCAAACTAGATATGACCAGGACATTCCATAAGGGGTCCATAAGGGACATTCCGTAAGTCTTTTTTTTTCTTTTTTTAAAAGCATCTTTTTCTCCCTCCCCTTCCCCCCTTTCCCCCCCTCCCTTCCCCCCTCTCTCTCTCTCTGTGTGTGTTTGGATTGGGGCTGTGGCATCTAGAAAGGGAGTTTAACAAGTTATGCATGAAGGAAAAAACTTACAGGCACACAGTTCAAACAGCTATCTGTGGGTGCGTGCGTGCGTACGTATGTATGAATGAGTGCATCATGCATGTGTGAGCATGGAGTGACATCTGGGGCATGTCTTGTCAGTGGTGCCCCTACAGAGGGGGCGGTGCTCTAAGTTTTGCAAGGAACCTTACCTTGCCGTGGAAATTGCTCCATTCCCGCGCCGTCTTAGCCAATCCTTACAGGGAAAAGCAACGTCTTGGCATTGATTACTGGCAACAGTGGCAAGGGAGAGGAGGGATTTACATGACAGGGTAAGGTTTCTTGCAAAACTCAGAGCTCCGCCCCCCCCCCCCCGTAGGGATGCCACTGTGTCTTGTGGAGGCCTTGGGGCAAAGCTCTGGTCTGGACTGCCTGTCTCTCCCACCTCTCCTCTTATGCATTGGGTACTACCACAGTCACTACTGTTTGAGGGCTCCGGGGTTGACCCAATGGGTGGGCACCCTGATGGATGTGTGTTCTCAGCCTGTGCCCAACCTGGCTGATCCCTGATGCCATCCCTGTTTCTCTCTGTGTGTAGAAGGAAAGGGAGACAGATTAATTTGGGTCAGGGCTGTAGTGCAGGAGGAAAAGTTCCTCCGCCTCTTGCAGTGACATCTCCGCGTTTTCCTTCTTTCACGGCTATTTTTTAAAAGAAAAAGATGTTGAACTAAATCCCTAGTCCCACCCACCCCACTGGTTTATGTGATGCACACTGCATCCTTTGAGGAGGGGGTGACCAGATGGCCCAGGAGAGAGAAGTAAGAATATTTTTCACTTACTTTCCAAAAGGCTGCCATGCTACTAATGGGTTTCCTCAGACCTATGCCAGCTATTTGGCTGGCATAAATTTGAGGACCCCCAGGGGGTGTTTCCGTGTGTGTGTGTGTGTGTGTGTGTGTGTGTGTGTGTGTGTGTGTGTGTGTG
>JAJKFI010000115.1:577621-647246 GCA_029204185.1 Lerista edwardsae
GAGAGAGAGAGAGAGAGAGAGAGAGAGAGAGAGAGAGCGCTACACAGCTATCCCATGGCTGAGATAACATGAGGAAGACCGCCTTGAGCAGTGTATACAAGTATGCTCATCCCATGCCCTGTTTGACCCATCCCCTCCTCCCTCCAACCCACTGCATAGGCTTACCTGCTCCAGTGGGTCTCCAGGGGTCCTCCAACACACCAGAAGCCACTCTGGCCTTCCTGACAGCAGGTCCACAGAGCTCATTGGCAGAGGCTGCTTTCTGACTGCCATAAAGCCAAAGAGCCTGCAGAGACGGAGGAGGTTAGTCGGAGGAAGGGAGAGAGGGTGGTGGAGGAGAAGGAAGGTGGCAGGTGGCGCAGCCAGTGGGCGGCAGCAGCAGCCTGCAGTCCTAGCCCGGGGTGGCGCATGGGCCAGGGCCGCAACTGGGGGCTGGAAATGCAAAACCGATTTAAGCATCAAAAGTGAAAACTGTATGTGGTATGTTCAGAGAACATCATCTTCTGCTCCCAAGTCATTTTTGTAGTACACAGCTGATCAGTGTTAGTGCCCAGTTGTTGGGGGCCCTGGGGAAAAGCCCTGTCAGGAGGCCCCTTGTCCTTGTGGTGAATTGGGCACTAGTATTGAGGATTCAGGAGTCAGCTTGGCCAGATGGGTCCTCTGAAAACTATGGACCTTTGGCCAGTGCCCAACCTGACTAACCTATAATGCCACCCCTGCAGCCAGTACCTCAAGAAACGATACAGAGAATTTCACTGAGAATTCTTCTGGTCCAAAGCTTAGCTAGCAAGCAATGGCTTAGCAAGCAAGGAACAGGGAAGCATATGCCTGGGGTTTCATGTTGGAGCATTATATGAGGAGGTGTACATGAGGCCCAGCCAAGATGGCAGCAAGAAAGAAAGAGGAAGGACGCAACAGATCACCCAGCTGCCCACTTGCTCCACCTTCCTCGCCACCCCCTTCCTTGCGCCACTGCCTCAAAGTTTCGATTTGGATTGAGGAAGGCGGAGGAAGGTGGTGGCGCACTGCCCCCTTGCTCCTCCTTTGGAGGGTGGTGTTTTCACTTCACAAGTCACTGTCTCAAGCTGCAGAAGATGTTGCTACACTGCTGCGAAGCACATTTGGTCTGCATAACCTATGCTGCTTTCTATCAGGCTTGTGGGCAAGTGAGAAAGAATCATAGGGTCTTGCACCCTGTGAATGCATAGTGTGGGAATACAAATTGCCAGAATGACATGTTTGATAGCTTAAATTAGAAACTTCTGGGTCCTCCTGAAAAGCTTCCTTACTCCAGCACGACTAATAACACCGTGGCTGACACCATCATTTGGCATAGGTGGATGCTGCATCTTTCAGGGTCCATAAATGGCTGAAGAACCCACCAAGAATCTCACACCAAGAGCATTCCTTAATGAGAAAACCACAGTGGGAACATGGATTATTTAATATTTATTTGAATAATTTATACCCCGCCTTTCCCATGCCGAAGCAAATGCCCAAGGCGGCTTACATGAGCAGGCGAGTCTAAACCACCCTTTTTTCAATGAGGTTTTTACAAATCTACAGTATTCTTGTGATCCACCAATCCTCAGTTCCAGATGTCGCCTTCCCAGTGTGGTTCTCTCCTTTGGCTGCGTGCCATCAAGCCTCAGCAGGCAGACGCAAGTCAAGCAGGTCCTGGGCAAGTCCTGAAGGACTAGAGTCGGGGAAGTGCATGTGCTTGAGCAGCAAGAACATGCTCTCACTGGGAAGGAACATGTGTGATGCTGGAGGGGGCAGACCCACTGCAAGTGGCCACCCAGGCACTCACCAAAACCCAGAACTTGACCTCACCTTCTCATCAAGATGTTCCTTCATGATGAAATACGACGTTTCCTAGCTTAGAGAATGCAATCTTACACCCGATCAATTCGTTTTCCTGCCAAGGAATTTTTCCGGGCTTCAAGCAAAGTACCTTGGTCTTGTCATTCCTTCACTGACGCTCTTTATCCCACACACTATACTGCTTACAAATTACTTGCTTTCATTTCACAGCCCTTCAAGGACGGCTCCCAGCTCATATATCTCTCAAATGCCTTTGTGTTGTCAACTTTCACCTACACCCCGCCATCCACGCCAATTTTTGTTGTCTGTTTTAAATTTCCACCAAAGCACCTTCATATTTTTCAGAGGGGGATTCCCTCCCCCAAGGTTCTGTGGGGGGAATCCCCATAGACTGCACAAAGCTGTGCAATTGTCTTGTTTCAGATTTTGCCTAAAGACTTCCCTCTGGCAGCACAATGGAAAACTTTGGATCAGAGGCCGGTTTCATCTGTTCAGTTGGCTAGAGAAATAAAATTACGACAGTGTGCATACAGCCGGACACAAGCAGAGCCTGGCTGCACCAAACCAAGAGGCCACCTAGTCCAGCATCTTGTTTTTCCACAATGGCCAGCTAGATGCCTCCAGGAAAACCACAAGCAGCTATAAACAATATGAAAGCAATAAGCTTGCTATGATGTTGTTCCCAACCCAGCAATTGGTATTCAGTGGCACAGTGTCTCTGGAGATGGAGGTTCCACTTAGACAGCATGTCTACCATTCTCCTTGCATGGCTCCTATTTGTCCTCCAAAGTATGTTTCTGTAATAGGAACCATATTTTAGTTCTATGCCTATATGAAGCTACTATAATGAGACTTTATCCAAAGAAAATGCGCGCTGCAGGACCATAGCAGTAGTTCTGTGTCCCTTTTACACGAGACAGCAGAAGGCAAATAGAAAGCATTGAGGGGCAATACTAGCTAGCACAAGAGCAGACAGGCTGGCAGGCCTGTGCTGAATCCTGACACCAGTTAGGATTGTGCTGGAGCTCACCACATGGTCGATGGGGCTCCTTGGAACTGCACCTCCTGTTTAGCAGGCACAGGTTGGCACATCCCACCGTGGCCCAGATTGAGGCCATGCGGCCTGGGGACAAGGGTTTGGATCTGGCATAACTGCTGGCTCCTGGCTCCTTGGCTGACCCACCCACAGGACCACCCTCCCTTTACTCCATTCTGCCCTTTCTCTGCCTCCCTCCCCCCACCCAGAAATGGTCCCACACTGGCCAAACACGGCCAGCACAGGACCAACTTATCTGGCAGCCCCAGCATCGTTGCCGGGCCGACACTGACACAAATGTACACCAGCCCAATGTGGTGTTTGGGTTGCACTGTGAGTCAGTTAACTGGATGACTAATTCAGGTTGTGTGGGCACTGTCTATGACTACAGAGGAATGTCAAGACAGGGTTAAATATGGACTTGGGTCATACAATTCCATCTGAATTCTGAATCAGATTTGGGATCCAGTCCCATTATTTTGAAGGCAAAATAATAGTGAGACTTACAGCCCAATCCTGTTGAAGGATTACACCAATGGAACATGTGTTCCACTGGCTTAATTCCTTTCATGGCTGTCACAAACACAACTAGGCCAGAGTGTGTGGGCTGGCTGCTGCCACAAGTTGTGAGCGGACAGCTCCACATGCTGACAGATGCCAGGTGCCTGCCTGAGGAGGTGCGCTGGTGAAGGGGGAGGGTCAGAGAGAGGTGGGGAGGTGGTTGAATGGGGTGGGGGGTCAGTGGGGGAGGGGTGGACAGAACAGGGCAGTCACGGGGTAGGAGGAGGGTAGATGAGGCCCGGAGGGGGGCAGAATCAGCGGCAGTGACGCATGGCAAATCTTGACTCCCTTATCAGGCTTGATCCACTTTCATGGATCAGTGCAAACTCGCACCATCTATTGAGCTGGCACTTGTCCAAGTTGAACCATAGTTGGGCTGCTGGGGTTTACCTCAGGTAAGTGATTTACGTAGCTCATCCCATCCAGCATGTTCAGAACCAAAACCCAACCAGCTCATAAATACGTACCTTAATGAACACCTCAGAATTAATTGAACAAAGTTATCAATGTCAACCTGGATATTGAGTCAGATGTTTGACTGGAAGGAAAAGTGAGGATGAGAATAGGTGTAAAGGTCTTCCTTGCCTCAGTCTGAAAGGTCAACCTTTGCTTCAAATTATTACACTAAAATAGATTTAAAAAATTATAATATAGAACGTACACATATGTTTCCTGATATAGCTTTATTTTTCAGATCATCCAATACTAGTTTTGGTGGAATGCAAACTTGGGTGGCTGCAAGGCAATCATTGATGTGGTTTCTTCAGAGCTTTCCATGGAGTAGCCTTTTGGGGCTTTTGGTGCCACCTAGCTATGAAGCTGAAGACAGCATTACATCGATTCAGGATGGAATGGTGAGAAGAAAAAAAGGACATAAGTGTACTTTGCATGAAGCCCATCTTGTGCATTATTGTCAACGGTAATTTGTTACAGCACTATAGGCACAGATATGCAGATGATACCACTCTACTGGCAGAAAGTGAGGAAGACTTAAAGAACCTGCTGATGAGGGTGAAAGAGGAAAGTGCCAAAATTGGTTTGAAGCTCAACATTAAAAAGACTAAGATCATGGCAACCACTCCCATCACTTCCTGGCAAATAGGAGGGGAAGAAATGGAAGCAGTGACAGACTTTATTTTCCTGGGCTCCAAGATCACCGCAGATGGTGACTGCAGCCATGAAATTAAAAGACGTTTACTTCTTGGGAAGAAAGCTATGGTGAACCTAGATAGCTTAATCAAAAGCCGAGACATCACCCTGCCAACAAAGGTTCGCATAGTCAAAGCGATGGTTTTCCCAGTAGCCATGTATGGCTGTGAGAGCTGGACCATAAGAAAGGCAGAGCGTCGAAGAATCGATGCTTTTGAATTATGGTGTTGGAGAAGACTCTTGAGAGTCCCCTGGACTGCAAAGAGATCCAATCGGTCAATTCTCCAGGAAGTCAAGCCTGATTGCTCCCTGGAAGGACAAATGCTGAAGCTGAAGCTCCAATACTTTGGCCACCTGATGAGAAGAGAGGACTCTTTAGAAAAGACCCTCATGCTGGGAAAGATTGAAGGCAAAAGGAGAAGGGGGCGACAGAGGATGAGATGGTTAGATAGTGTCACCGAAGCAATGAATATGAAATTGGGCGAACTCAGGAAGCTAGTGGAGGACAGGGAGGCCTGGCGTGCTGTGGTCCATGGGGTCGCGAAGAGTCGGACACGACTTAGCGACTGAACAACAACAATAGGCACAGTGCTTTGAATCACTTCAAGGTGTTGTCTGGGTCCCTATAGATGACCTTGAGAGGTCCCCCAGCTGAGAGCTCCCAATCGGTGTGCAATTTGGAAAGAAAAACCTCATGGAAAATTCCTAGCTGAAAGAAGGCTAAAATGACATCAAGACCCAAAAGTTGACAAAGACCAGCGCTGGATTTGATGGAAAAAGGTTCAAAGATCTTTAATATTAAAGAGGCACAAGAGCAATACGCTCCACAGCAAAGTACGGACTTGTGTAAGGATCTTACATTTGGCATGGCATTTTATATGTTTTTTAACAATGTAATCAGTTGATATTAATCCTTCCTCCCAAGGAGGAAGGGGATTACAAAAGCACTTATTGCAGGGTACAGAGGTACAATGGTACAGGATGTACAGGATGGTACAGGATGACCCATCACCAAAATACAAAAGAGTAAATACATGGCATTCATGTACATAAGTGGAATCAGGGACCGGGATACAAAAATGTCAATCACAGCAGGAAGAAAACTCGTGCATATCTGATTAGCAGGAAACATTTAACAAGGATAAACTGTTTACAAATTCAGTGTCGATTACATGACCAGATCAGCTGGGTGACAGAAGCCAAGGGAATTGCTATAGTTACTTTTTCCTCAGAGCCCACAATGACCAGAGGACTATCTCTTGTAATGAATCCTTTTCTGATTCATTCACACACACCCTGTTCCCCAAAGGGGTGGTATAGTAGGCAGGGAGGGGGGCCAGGGTGTGAAGGGTAGAGACAGTGTGGAATCTTGATAACACTGAGTTGCAAAAAGGTCAGAAGGTCTGACACCCAACTCTGGCATCTCCACCCTCCCCCCCTTCTTGGAGGGCTTCCGCTGGCCAGAGTGTTCAGTCCCCTGGAATCCATTTTGTTTTCCCTTCCAATCTGAACACATGCTTTATTCCACTACTACTACAAGACAACAGTGTAAAAAGCAACATGTCATTTCATCCATAAATACAGGTGCTCTGTCTCTTTAGACTCTCTCCTCCTTACTTGTTACCAGCTGCACCAGGGGAAGACATTTGGTGGTGACCAGCTGATGTGTCAGACAGCTTTCGGTCTGGTGTTTTCTCACTGTTGCTGGGGTTCTTCCTGCCAGACCTAACCTGCTGACCACTGGTCAAGTAGGGGTTTTGAGGCTACCCCTTAACTGGATACCCCCCACAACACTGGGACAGTTTCTTTTTTTAAAAAAAAATTATATTACTAGGCACTTTTAGATATTTCTGGTTGAATGGTATGAGGAACCATACCATGTGTTCTATTATTGTTAAGATGGTATAGTATTATTTTTATTATATTTTTTTAGTCCTATGTGTTTTTGACTTACGGAAGAGTACAACTGAATAGAAAAATAATCAGACAAACTTCCTTTAAAAGGTTCTGCAGTTGCTGAAATTTGCTCAAGCCACTTAGGGCAAAAATCTTGGGCATGTCTACTCAGAGGTAAACCCCACTGAGTTTAGCGGGACTTAATCCCAGGTAGTCTCAGGAAGGCAACCTTACATGACCAATAAGTTGGTGGCGAGGGCAGACCAGGGTGGGGATTGAGCTGGGCTGGGGGCAGAGAGTTGGCAGCAGCCACACACGCCAGATCTTATTCCCCCTTCCTGGCCAAGACCTGCCCCCTGAGGCTGTTCAGGTTTACATCTGCAAAGGTGCTGGCATAGATCTGAGGAGACCCTTCTGTGACCAGGCAGGCTACAGAAAGATAAGCAAAACTTGTCTTTACTTCTCCTGGGCTCCCTAGTCCCCAAAAGGCCCAAAATATGCCATGGACCGCAGCACACTGCATGCTCTGGACCAGCCTCAGATAGGATTGGACCATTAGTTACTGAATTTATATCCTACCACAGGGCACAATGCATCATGGGGGGTGCCTTATAAGATCGCAATAACAACAAAACCAATAAAACCCATTTTAAGCACTCATAAAATTGCAGTAAGAGAAATGTCACAATTAAATCAATAATTACAAGCGATCCCAACCAAAATAATCCCACAACAGCAGATAAAATGTTATTCCTCAGTTGAAAACAGGCAGCCATCTGCTGAGAGCCCGTCAGAAATTTTAAAAAAGTTTTGATTAATTTTCAGAAGAGGAAGGCAGAGCTGGACTGGCGAGTTTCTCTGGAGAGAATTTCAGAGAAAGGGTGCTGCTGCTGCTGAGAAAAATACTACACTTTGTTCTACCAGCTACAATTCCCCCCCTTCCCAGTGGGGTCCCCTGAGACCTCAACACATAGAGATGCTGGTAAGGAAGAAGGTCATAACCAGAGGGGGGAATCACAGCGTTAGGTTTTGCAAGCAGCCTCTCCCCCTGCTCTTTGGAGCCACCATAGCCTTCATTTTGCTCTAGCCCAGTGGTCTCCAAACCCTGGCCCAGGGGCCAGATGCAGCCCTCGGAGAGACTCTAAACGGTCCACAGCAAGCCTCTGGTCCCTATGAGCCTCTGATCCTCCAGACCTTGCTGGCACGGGCTGCACCCTCCAAGCTGTGCTCTGGTGGTGTGCGGAGGGTGTTCTGAGGGGCAGGGAGGCCCTAGCCCTCAGGATGCCTTAGGAAGGCCAAAAATAATCACTTCCTGGTTTTCCCAAAGACATGAAAGTGATTTTAGGCCCTCTGAAGACCTTAGATGACTTTCTGAGGGTCAGGGAGGCCTCCCCAGCCCTCAGAACATGCGCTGGGTGCAGTGATGTCATTCAGGGGGAACGGACCAGAACGGGCTTTCCGGATCCTAACAGGCTCTGTGGCTGGTTCCGGGTTCCCGACAAGTGCCAATCAAAAGTGAGTTCCTGTTCCTAAATCATTTGAATGACACCACTGGCTGGGTGTATCCTGTGATCTGCTGGTTCTGAGATATTTACTCCAGCACATTTGAGTAAGCTGCTTGTGGGGTGGGGGAATGGGAGTCCATTAAAGCCCATGCTATATTTTTGTGGTGTGTGTTGGTGCTTGGAGGAATCCTGGAACTTTGAGCCCATTCGTTCATTCATCTAATTTTTGTCTCTACTGTGTTTATTTAAATTTTATATTTACATGTATTTATTTTTTCCAGACCTCAACACCAAGCCAGATATTTGATGAGGCTAAAATGATTCGAGACCCCTTCTAGCCTCTGGGAATGGCTCCGAAGAGGAGGGGGAGCAGCTGCTTGCAAAACTTAGTGCTATGATCGCCCTCTAGATGTGCCTCTGGTGGTAAGTCACTGCACGCAAATGGCTCATCAGTTAGTAGCAGCCAGTTACCATGCGCAATGATTTAAAGTGGCCTTCATCTAATGGTTGCAACATGTGAGAAGGGGCACCCACCCATGGGCGGTACTGTGACATTTGAAAATACTAGTATTGGTTGGCTTCTTACAAGCATAAGAAGTGAAATCTAGCAGATCTTTATAACCATAATATATACAAAAAAGTTAACATTTCCAAGAACTGCTCATCAGAGAATGACACTACATTCTGATTCTGAAAGGTATCATGATTTATTGTGTTCTGGTAAATGCGATAGTATAGACCAAGTACAGAACTCATGTTGCCCTGGTGGCATTAATTAGTGAAGAAATTTCTCTAGACTAGATTTGGTTTAATAGATTATTTGCTTTCTAATTTCTTCCAGTCTAGGGCTATGATTTATAGTATCACAAACTCATGCGGTAAAGAGATCAGTGATATCTTTTAAATGTGAACATATCAATAGCTCTAATTGTAATCATATGAGAGGGTGGGTAGGTGCAAATGCTGTTTTATCATTCAACATTTTCATTTATGTCAGTCCCAGTAATAAAAACTGAATGGCTCACCCCAAGAGAAGGAGATGGAAGCAAAGAGATACTTATTCAACATTCAACTTGAATCACGGCTTCATTAAAACATTTACCAGAAATGGCTTGCTTTTCTGAAGTTACTCAAAGCCCAGTCCTGTGAATCTCCTTCAGTGGCTGCAATCTTCAGTGTGATGGGGGATAGGACTCAGCAGTAAGTCTCAGACTGGCCAGCTTCTCTTTGGTTAAGGGCTTCTCTGTTAACCAGATAGGAGCTGGAACTGGAAGTGCATGTACTGTAAGTTAAACCTTAGGGCTTTGCAGTCCGGAAGTTGATCAGTGGTGCTCAAACTTTGTAGACCAGGACCCGCTTTTTAGAATGGCACTTGTATCAGGACCCACGGGAAGTGATGTCATTAATCTGGAAGTGATGTCATAGCTGGAAATGACATCACAAAGCAGGAAGTGTCATCATTGTGACATAATAAATGACACTCCTGGAGTGCAAACTGGCATTCTTGGATTGCAGCAATTGCACAACCATGAAGCATCCCTGACAGAAAGCAAGATTAGGACAAAATATTTTGTAAAAACACCTAACTAAAAATGTTTTTAAAAACTTAACTTGAAAATTTGAACTATTAACACTCACAAAAGGCATATAGCAAGAGTAAGGTCTGCAGCTTCCAAGATGGCTGCTACAAGCTTTCCGCGACCCACCTGACCCACTACGACCTACTGGGTGAGGACAGTACTGTTTGAGAAACATTGGTATATAGAAAGTTATGAGAGGCACTTTTATTCATTTACTTGTTTGATTTCTTCTAAAAGATGTATAACTCTTTCTGTTCCCCTTCAGGAGGCCCCAACATTCAAGAGGAATTTGTGCCTGCAAAACCATAACCTTCTAATAATGCTGTCTTTTTCTTCTTGACAATGGCTGAAACTGGGAACAGACCAGGAACATCAGAGAATAAAGCAAAGGAAAGCTAATCGAGTCGGATAATAGAGTGGTGTTTTTTTTTAAAGGAGAGGTGCAGGTGGCACAACAGAGACAGTATTGTTGTTCACAGCCTGCACACTCCTCCTAAGAGCGTCCTTGTGCACAGAGTTTTGTACTATTTCAAAAACCTGGAAACGAGAGACGACCAGAGGAATTGGTATAAGTGTACAACATAGGAAGCGATGCTACTGTCACACCACCTACAACTTTCTTTTAAAACTGTGATCTTTTTCCCTTCTAAAACCAACCATCCTGTGAAAGGAGGTCCCAGGGAGAGAGGAAGGTGCAGACAGTATCCAGTGCCTGCTCTTGCTTCAGCTGGATTGTCCTCAAATGCCCTGGGAGAAGAGATCCTGGTGACAGAGAGAGGCAGGCAAAGACAACAACAGATGCAAGCTCCTGCTCCAGCCGGACTGGCTTTTATTTGTTTTGTCTTGCTTAAAGTCTAAAATGTATAGTTCAACTGCATCTTCCGTGTATTAATGCTGACGGCCAATTTGGCAACTACTATATGGTCAAAAAGTGGGATACAAACCTACTAATATAAGAAAACAAGGCTGCAGTCCTATACACACTTGCCTTGGAGTAAGTTTCATTGAAATCAACTTGAGTTACTTCTGAGTAGAAATAAGAACATAAGAAGAGTCCTGCTGGATCTGGCCAAAGGCCCATCTAGTCCGGCTTCCTGTATCTCACAGCGGCCCACCAGGTGCCCCAGGGAGGCATGAGACAACAAGATGCTTGCATCCAGTGGTGTCATCTAAATGATTTAAGAACAGGTACTCACTTTTGATTGGCATTTGTCAGGACCCGCCCACCAGAAGTGACATCATAAGCCGGAAGTGAGGTCGTGGCAGGAAGTGACATGAAAAAAGCCCTTTTTGAGGCCTCAGACAATTTTAAACTGACCCAACAGTTGCAACAGTATTCCACAGCACCCCCAGAACATGTTAGGAGGCCTGGCATCATGTTAAAGTGACCCAACAGTTCCAAAACCCCAGAGCAGCTCATTTTTCAGTGGCAAGGCAAGGCAAGGCAAGGCTCCGCTCGCAGCCTGCCTGCCTGCCTGGCTCTGAGAACGTGCCGGCAACTCAAACATGCAGGAAATTCAAACGTTGCAGGGGGCGGAGTCGACGAGTGGGTGGGCAAATGGGCGGGGCCAGCCATAATCCTAGGAACTGGTACTCGCGTACCCCCGCGTACCCCCTGCATGACATCACTGCTTGCATCCTGTTGCCACTCCCTTGCACCCGGTACTCTGAAGGAGACTACTACTAATATAAGGAGGTTGCACAATCCATCATGGCCTATAGCCCATGATAGATGTTTCTTCCAGATATCTGTCCAATCCCCTCTTAAAGGCATCTAGGCCAGATGTCATCACTACCTCCTGTGGCAAAGAGTTCCACAGATTAACTACCTGCTGGGTAAAAAAGTATTTCCTTTTATCTGTTTTAACTCTCCCAACCCTCAGTTTTAGCAGATGTCCCCTGGTTCTGATGTTTTGAGAGAGGGAAAAGAACATCCCTCTATCAACTCTATCCCTTCCATGCATAATTTTGTATGTTTCAATCATGTCCCCCCTCAGGCGCCTTTTTTCTAGGCTAAAGAGCCCCAAACACTGCAGTCTTTCTTCATAAGGGAGGTGCCCCAGCCCTGTAATCATTTTCGTCGCTCTCTTCTGCACCTTTTCCAGCTCCACTATGTCCTCTTTGAGGTGCGGCAACCAGAACTGCACACAATATTCCAGATGTGGCCTTACCATCGATTTGTACAATGGCATGATAATATTGGCTGTTTTATTCTCAACCCCTTTTTTTAATTACCCCAAGCATGGAATTGGCCCTCTTAACTGCTGCTGCGCACTGGGTCAATACCTTCATTGAATTGTCCACCAGCACCCCAAGATCTCTCTCTTGAGCTGTCACAGACAGCTCAGAACCCATAAGCCTATAGGTGAAGTTTTGGTTTTTTGCCCCAATGTGCATGTACTTGTCTACATTGAAACACGTCTGCCATTTTGCTGCCCATTCCCCCAACTTGGAGAGATCCTTCTGGAGCTCTTCACAACCCCTTCTGGTTTTCACCACCCGGAAAAGTTTTGTGTCATCCGCAAACTTGGCCACCTTGCTGCTTATCCCTGTCTCCAGGTCATTTATGAACAAGTTGAAAAACACCGGCCCTAAGACAGATCCCTGGGGCACTCTGCTTTTCATCTCTCTCCATTGTGAAAATTGCCCATTGGCCCCCACTCTCTGTTTCCTGGCCCTCAACCAATTCTGAATCCATAAGAGGACCTGCCCTCTTATTCCCTGACTGTGAAGTTTCCTCAGCAGTCTTTGGTGGGGAACTGTGTCAAATGCCTGCTGAAAATCCAGGTATATGATATCCACAGGTTCACCCACATCCACGTGCCTGTTGACCTTTTCAAAGAATTCCAAAAGGTTCATGAGGCAAGACTTACCCTTACAGAAGCCATGCTGCCTTTCCTTCAGCAATACTTGTTCCTCTACTTGTTTTAGGATTTTATCTTTGATGAGGCTTTCCACCATCTTACCCAGAACAGACGTTAGGCTGACCGGCCTGTAGTTTCCAGGGTCCCCCCTTCTCCCTTTCTTAAAGATTGGCGTGACATTGGCTATCCTCCAATCCTCTGGCACCATGGCTGTTTGAGGGGACAAGTTGCATACTCTAGTTCAGAGGTCAGCAACTTTGTTCTTTAGTTCCTTAATAACTCATGGGTGTATACCATCTGGGCCTGGTGACTTATTTATATGTAATTTATCAATTTGATCCAAAACATCTACTAACCATTATCTGATTTAATTCCTTACTTAGGAAGGGCTATTCGGGCTGCGGTATCTGCCCAAGTTTTCTGCTGTGAAGACAGACGCAAATAATTCATTTAATTTCTCTGCAAGTCCCCTTTTATCTCCTCTTTCCCTCCCTCATCATCCAGCAGGCCAACCACTTCTCTGGCAAGTTTCCTGCTTCTAACATATCTGAAGAAGCTTTTATTATTCCCCTTTATGTTGCTAGCCATGCATTCCTCAAACTCTTTCTTGGCCTCCCGTATCACCTTCTTACTTGTCTTTTGCCAGAGTTTATGTTCTTTTTTATTCCCCTCACTGGGGCAAGACTTCCATTTATGGAAAGAAGCTTCCTTGCTCTTTACAGCTTCTCTAACTTTGTTCATCAGCCATGCAGGCACCCTTCTGGACCTTGTTGAGCCCTTCTTTCTTTGCGGTATACATTTCTGCTGGGCCTCTACTACTGCTATTTTAAACAGCCTCCATGCAGCCTGGAGAGACTGGGCTCTTTTTACCTTCCCTTTCAATTTCTTTCTAACTACCCTCCTCATCTGAGGGAAGTCTGCCCTTCAAAAGTCAAAGGTTCTTGTGTCAGATTTGCTCTGCACTCTTTCCTGGACATGCATGGCAAAACCAATTGCAGCATGGTCACTGTTCCCCAGTGGCTCAGTAACACTTACATCCCTAACTAGGTCCTGAGTACCACACAATATTAAATCGAGAGTCACCTGTCCTCTGGTGGACACCATGACTAGTTGCTCTAAGGCACAGTCATTCAGCACGTCAAGGAATCTGGTCTCTCTTTCTTTACCAGAGCACCAGTTGACCCAGTCGATATGAGGATAATTGAAGTCCCCCATAATTACAATCCTGTCTCTCTTGGTCAACATACTGATTTGTTTCCTCATTTCAAGGTCACCTTCAATTTTTTGATCCGGAGGATGATAGCACATCCCCACTATTACATCGCTCTTATGGCCTGGTAGTTTAACCCACAGTGACTCTATGGTAGAGTCTGGCCCACCTTCAGTTTCTACTCTGCTGGATTCTATCCCTTCTTTGATATAGATGGCCACCCCTCTGCCAACACGCCCTTCCCTGTCCCTCCTATAGAGTTTATAGCCTGGGATTGCCATATCCCACTGGTTCTCTGCATTCCACCAGGTTTCCGTTATGCCTACTATATCAATGTTTTCCCTAGCCACCAAACATTCCATGTTCCCCCATCTTTGCTCAGAGACTTCGGGCATTTGCATAATAACACCTATATATGGGGTTCCCTAAGGAGGGACTCTTATTTGATCCCTTTTCCCCACCTCTCTTTCTATTGGACAAACTGTCACTTACACTCACATTTGAAGTTCTATTTCCTACTCCTCTATTTCTCTGTGATACTCCTCCACCCTCCTCTTCCCGTAGGGATAACGAGTTCCGAACCGGACGCCACTCGGCTCCTGTCGGCTTTCCCCCAGGGATCAGTTTAAAAGCTGCTCTGCCACCTTTTTAATGTTAAGCACTAGCAGCCTGGTTCCATTCTGGTTCAAGTGAAGCCCGTCCCTCTTGTACAGGCCTGGCTTGTCCCAGAACGTCCCCTAGTGCCTAACGAATCTAAACCCCTCCTCCCGACACCACCGTCTCATCCACGTGTTGAGACCCCTGAGTTCTGCCTGAACTAGCTGGCCCTGCACGTGGAATGGCTAGCACTTCTGAGAAACTACTTTGGGGGTCCTGGCCTTCAGCGTCCTGCCTAAATTTGGCTTCCAGGACCTCCCGGCTACATTTCCCCACATCGTCGGTGCCAACATGCACCACGACCACTACCTCCTCCCCAGCACTCCTTACCAGCCTATCTAGAGGAGACGTGATGTCCGCAACCTTCGCACCAGGCAGGCAAGTCACCATGCGGTCCTCACATCCATCACAGACCCCCCTCTCTCTATTCCTAACTATAGAATTGTCCACTACAAGGAGACCATGACCTCCATCCCGCCGAGGAGCATCCTTAGTGCGACTGGATGTGGGCTTTTCACTGGAAGAAGGGGTCCCCGCTGGAGGATTGATTCCCTCTGTTCCAGGCTGATGTCCTCCAGCCCCGAGACTCTTTCCCCAGCAGCTGAGGAGCTGCCTATCCGAGGGTAGGACGAAGCCTGCAAGTCCCCGAATTTCTCACCATGGACCCTTGCTGCCTGCCTCTGCTTCTCCAGGTCCGCAACCAAGGCCTCTAGGGAGCAGACGCGTTCCCTGAGTCCCTGGAGCTCCTTGCACCTAGGACACACCCAGGGGCATATAGTCATACATGTGGCACTCTGTGCAAAACACTGGATAGCCCCCACTCACCTGCTGGCTGTCTGGCTCCATCTCTGTGTTTATTTAGGAATGAGCTGCCCTGCTTCTCAGAGAAAGGGCAGAGTCTGGGGCCCTGGCTTCCTCGCCCTGCTGCTTAACTCGCACAGATATGTAACTCGCTTGTTTACGAGGCACTTTGTTGCAGATGAGGCACTTTGTCGCAGGACAGCACTCGCTGCTTAGGCTTATGCATAGGCTTATGCTGTAAGTCTGCAGTTACTGGACACAAACACTGCCTAGAAGCATGTTGAAAGTGAGTCCACTCAACAGTCCATTTGACCAGAAATTAGATTTTTTTTAAAAATAGATTTGATTTTGAAATTAGAAACAAATTTGGACAATTGACACATTTTTGTGCTAACTGAAAGGAACTTTATTAATCAAGGAATTCTGGTAGGTACTTCAAACATTATTTTTCACTCCAATTGCATCTTAACATGCACAATTCAAGCATGGTGTCAATCTGGAATAGGTGAGGTTGATAAAAAGGGTGTTGACAGATGGCAACACTGATGCCATAGTCAAATGATGGTTTTGGGTCCAAAAGTCTAGAAGACTGGCTACATCTGTAAGAGAAAAAAGATAAAGTGATATGATATGTAGCTTGTTTGTTTGGGCATGGGTTCTCAATAACAAAACTCACTGTATCAGATGCACCGAGTAGATTGTAGGTGTGCAATCTCACTTGGTAACAACTGTGAGAATGCTATCATTGTGCACTGAAATGAGTCCCTCTAAGTACAGACTAAAGGTCGAATCCCATCCAATTTTCCAATGCCGATGGAGCTGCAATGAAGCCCTGCAATAAGGGAACAAACATTCCCTTTTCTTAAGGAGGGCTCCATGACTCCCCCCCCCAGTGCAGGATGCAATACATGTCCCATTGGCACAGCTGCATCAGTACTGGAAAGCTGAACAGGATTGGGCCCTAAGGGAGCAGCCCTCAAAGCTTGACTGCCACCACAGGTTTTCCTTCACAGCACAGAAAACAGTTAATTATTTGAAGATAATTTCTTGCAGGAGAGAATTTGTGTACACTTCACTAATGTACAATTGAAACAACACAAGCATTGGGGAACCAGAAGAGAAGTCAAAAGGACTGAACAGCTCTTAAAATATTCTTATTCTTCGCATTTTGTGGAAAATATCTCTACTTCACAACAAAATTTGGCCAGGGGGCTCTACAAAAAGGACGCCTTAATATTTATCTCATGATTGGATTATTGTTTGCAATCATTATGTTACAATAATGACTCCTTGAGATTTAGGCCATTTTAGAACAAACTTGAGAGGTAGGTTAGATTGACTGGTCTCAGTTTCTCCAGATCATATTCAGTGGCTGAGGGGGCATTTGTGCTTCAATACCTAAAGTCAAGTTATGACTGAAGGGGTCCTACAAATGCTTTCCGAAGTCCAACAAAACATACATTGTTTTCCTTTCATCTATTCTGGTAAAAAGACGACCACTATAAATGGATTCTCTTTCCTGGAAGGATAACATTGTCAGGCTTCCCGCTGAACCTTGTTGTCTCATTCTTGGTGGAGGAAGTTGTTTATCTCAAGCCCTGCTGCTCTACAGTGATTCAGCTGCCCAATTCCCCTCTTCACCCAGCCTTTGCCTCACACAGCTGTCACGTTTGCTAGCACTAACCTTCCTTTGTCCCTCAGACAAACAGGAAAAGGGGATTCTGCAGTCTGAAGGCAAGCGTCACACAATGGGTTGAGATGGGAGTAGAGGCAAGACTGTTTTTCATGTATGTGACAATTTCCCCACCATTGATGCTGACAGACGGCCTCCCACCAGTTCCCTGAGGCAATCAGCAGGTGACTACAAGCAAGCCAAACAGCTGGGAGGATGCCAGCGCTTGTTATCCCCGTCACCTGTTGCCATAGAAACCCAAAAGCAACGCTGTATTTCATGGTAGTGTTCAAAACTCTTTCAAGAAGCAGTAGAAAAGACTTTTTATAAAAGTAAAAACATCAACAGCCAGGAAAAGAAAACCCCCACTCTGCAACCAAATTCATAAGCACAGCTATGACTTAAATTACTGACTGCCACCTTCTGCCTGTAGATAAGGTTGAGTGATGGCTGCCATGTTCCAAGCAGCCTCAGCATCTGGTCTACACTAACACAGGCCAGAGCTTAATATCAATTGCTAACAGTCCAGTCCTATCCCCTGCAGGGCCAGAGCATGTAGCACTGCCATCTCTGCCTACACTGCCTTCAGTGGACCAGCTGGGGACCAGGCAGCCCAAGTGAGGTAAGTAAAGATGTTAACTCTGTATAGGCCACCTAGTCCACAATGGGTCTTCACAGACCAATGCCAGAAGAGCACTTTGGTGAGCCATGCACCAGCACAGTGAGCTTATCATCTGCTGCAGCAGCTGGGATCTCTATGCGTTATAAGCCAATGGGGTGAGCACAGCAGCTTTACCTTGGCCCCTCCCACCTGCCCCTGCGCCAAATGGCCCAAAATGGACTTTCTGGAAGCAGTTGGCAATGATGTCATCACCAAATATTTCCAAGTGCCATGGTTTGCAGGTAGCACCAAAGGCGCTCTTCTTAGTGAGTGGGGGGGCCCCGCTGGGAGGGTGGGGGGCCCACAGGAATGCTCCACATTGGGCCCCACCATTCCTGGACCTGGACTTGTCTGTGGGGCTCCCCCAGCCCCAGGAGGCTGGCATTGGCAGAGGTAAGTTGACCACCACCACCCCCAGCAACAGTGGTATCCTGCGGATCACATTACTGTCATAGTCCTGCCACCACACACATTTACAGTGCTCCCAACTCCTTGGTAGGAGTTTGAGAAGCACTGGTCTAGAGGCCATGTTAAGGTATGGCTGTTGAAAGTTGCCCCCAACGGTGCCCTGGGTTTTCTGACAAGAAGGTAGGCCTCATTCCATATGGAAGGCTTCAGATATGTTCTGAGCCATTTAAATCCAGAATATCTGCTCCAACTACCTCAAACTATTGCTAGGCTTCCTTCTCTGCTATGTCTGATGATGTTGTGGGGTTGACTAGTTAAGTCTTCTTTACACAGGACCTTCCAGCTTCACTCTGAGGACATCGGTGTTCACAGCCCATCCTATTCAGGTTCCAGGCAGCAATATCAAGTTTTAGATTAGGCCTTAATTTCTTACCTCAATTCTGCAGGAATGTTCATTTTTGGGCCAGTTCACACATGCAAGCTTGTCACTTGTTGACTGTTATATCAAACGAATATGAGGACTTCCAACTCATTACACATAGCCATTTCATAGCAAAGGTCACCATGCATTTCCTCCTTATTTGTGTGCAAAATTCTTCAGACTGCTTAGCAGGATGATGCAGAAAACTAAGCTAATGGGGAGTGAAAGAGGGAAAGAGCTGATCCCAGGGAAATTTGGTGCACATATCACCCAATGACACTTCAGACACAATACGTTTCAGCAGAGCTCCATACATTCAATTAGGACTAAATACTTGTCAGTCATCTAATACACAGGCATATATGGACACATTGTTAGAAATTCTAGCATTTCCATTACTTTACTCTTTCCCCAAAGATAAAGGAAAGTGCATTCTACTTGTTTTAATAATGCAGTGTTATTTGAAGTGTCCTTTATCTAACATGGTTCTTAATTTTATTTTGAAACCACCTCTGCAAATATCAACTGTCTCCAAATGCAATTCAAAGATCCATTATTGTCTCACATGTTAAATGTGCTCTGTGCTGGGATTGAGAAACATACCGTTGACTTTTGGAAAATTCTTACACACTTAAGTATTAGGAGACAAAAATTGTTCTCATGATGCTCCAGTTACACACAGTGCAGGGTTTCCTTCCACGTCTCACAGTACATTGAACAGAAGAGTTTTAAAATGCTCTTGGGTATGGGCGTTTCCAGCAGATGCTTTCTCCAAACAACATTTTCAGCTAAAAGGAAAAAAATATATGAGTACATGTAAAGAATATCCTTTCCATAGTGATGCTTTCTTCAAGAACCAAGACCAGCAATGGAAAAAAAGAGGAAGAACAGATCCATACTGACTGTATCTCATACACATGGTGAAACAGAAACACGGGAAGACAATACATACACTAAGGTACCACAATAAAGAGTTGGGCATCCCTGGGTTCCCATGAGAAATTCTGCAAATTTAGCTTATCTGCATCACAGCAGTGTGCAAACCGGAGACCAAGACAGTTTAAAAATATCGACAGTGCCACAGATTTCCCAGGCCATATATAGTTCACACATCTCATAGGAGCAGGAAAGAGTTACAAGTGCCCGCGCGCGCACACACACACACAAACACACACACACACACAGAGAGAGAGAGAGAGAGAGAGAGAGAGAGAGACCATGAAGGAAGACTGTAGCAGGATAGGAAAGACACTGTAGCGAAACAAAATAGCCTCTGCAACAATGCCAGCTCTTGAGCAGGGTATAAGATTTGTCTGTTTGTCAGTATTCCTCAAGAGACAAAGAGGGGGCAGGAAGGAAGACCTTGTTTTCTGTAAATACAGAAAGAGAAAATTACAACCATTCTTGTCTGGAGAACGGAAGGGCTTGTTGATGTTTCACCACTGATTTGCTCTTGACAGGCTCTGGGATCAGGTTGCTGGCCTTCTCAATAAATCCTAGCTAGACAGATTTAGGAAACTTTGGCAGCTTTACATTAATGACACAGGATAAAATTCCTCACTGCTTTACCTACAGGCTTGCTTCCCATCTAATTTCCAAAATGTCGCCGGCTGGGCCAATTCATACGAGAAAAAAAAATCAGACCATCGTTTTTGTCGCTTTCTTTATGTTCCACAATAACTACCCATGTTGTGGAAAATAATTAGGCCCTGTGGCAAAAAAGGGGAGAAATGTGAAGGGGATTTTTTTCCCCTATTATGTGGTCTCCTAAATGACTGTGAATGTGTACACATATATGTTGCAAGTATGTGCCAAAACCCTTTTGATTCCCAACCTTTTTTATTTTGGTCAGTGGCTATTTATGTTGCTTTTTGGCCATTCCATGACATTGCTCAGCAAAGAGTAAAAGATAGCTTCCTGGTTACATTTCCTTGTTTAATGAATACCACAACTAATTGGCTGATTGTAACATGTAGCTGTTCTTGGCTGTTCACAGAGTTTACCGAGGTCATAATGGCTGCTGGTAATGGTAATTTATTGCTTCATAAAGTACTTCGAGATACAACTCAAGAAGGCCACTTGGAAAATGCCAACATAGTGAAGAGTCAGGATTTTCCTTAGGAATGTAATATATTCCATACTTGCTGCCACACCAAATTAATAAAGCATTGGAGTCATACACTGGCTCCAAAGGAAGACTATAAAAATGTTCAGAACTACTGTGTTAAGGAGGTAGGCCTTTCTTTGGAGAAAAATGGGACAAGTGCAAACCGTAAAATGCTTTTCTCCACCTTCTTCTTCTTCTTTTTTGGTTTGGCTTTTTAAAATCCATTTTATAGCTTGAGATGTAATTTTTGTCTCTTAGAAAACCACATAGGCAGAATACAAAGGGATTTAGCGTAGGCAGGCTGGCAGCTCTCTTGTATGGCAGATGGAGTTGTATAGCAAAAGCCCATGTTGGGACATTGAGTTGTACTCTGGATGAACTCTATTAAATTAGCCATACACGATGCCACATTGGCTCTTTTCTACAGGGATAAAGGTTGCTGGATGGCATCCCAGTCTTCTACAGATAGCAAGGTCACAGGATGTGTTTGCACCTCTTTGCCACTTCTAGTACAACTATGTTGCATATTCCAATACATTTCTGAGTTTACACCCACATATACAGAGAGGCACTTATGATCACATTTTTTCCTTCAGTCATCACAAGACCTGACCCAGTTACCGGAGAATATTTCTGTGGATTCTGCTCCTATTTGCTCTCATTGACATTGTGCAATGGACTTACGCAATGGAGGCTGTTTTTTTTTAATGCTTCCATACGCATCACCCTCAATTCTCAATATTTTGTACAGAAATTCTCTACAATTTCTGTACAAATTTCTGTACAAAATAAAATACAATTAAAGGACACACAAAATTCAATCTGGTAATGCAGAGCTAACTTTCTAAGGGCCCAATCCTATCCAACTTTCAAGTGCCGGTGCAGCCACAATGTAGCCCTGAGGAAAGAGAACAAATGTCCCCTTACCTTGAGAAACCTTCTGTGACTGCTCCTCTGCCATAGGATGTAGTACATGCCCCATTGGCACATCTGCACCAGCACTGGAAAGTTGGATAGGATTTGGCGCCAAGTTATTAATTGGGCAACCTGACCCACAAAGCAATTAAGCTGAAGCTCACTGACTTGGTATCAGTTTGAGTCTTTAGATGTCAGTTTTCAGCAAAGAACAAAAAAACCAACACAAAAGATCAGGGACCTGGTTTAAGTGAAAGGATTCAGTTTAAATGGTCTGTAGATCAAATTCACTTAAAAAATGTGACTGACCCTGGTTAGATTAGGACTGAGCTATAAATTCTTAGATATGTGCACGCATGCACATATGCACAGGGTATAGCTGCTATTAAGGCAAGTGGGGGGAAAAGACAGATGTACTACATGTACAATATTGGCAACTGTCTTTTGTCCCCTTTGGGGCAAATAAAAGCTTGAGTGAGGATCAATTTTGGTGAGGAAGTTGATTTGGAGGAAAGGGTTGATCCCAGTGTTGCTTCCCAATCAAATTAGCAGCTCCTTGCAAGCTACTTGTCTGGAGATCCAATCACAGATCTCCTGCAACACATTTAGTCTTGCCCTTAAGCAATAACAAATTTCTCAACCAAGATTCCTGAACAACAGATATGAATAAATGGAACTTTATGTGCATTGTAGCCATAATTAATCATTTATTTACAAATGAAGACATTAAGCACATCTGAAAAAAGAAGCACAAGCCAGAAAGTACACTTTGCGGACGAATTAATGTAATTCTCACTAATCTACCTAACATGGTCATTATCCCTCATCAGCCTTCTGTCATTAAGCTGTCATGTTTGGTTGGGCAATTTTCACAAATGTTCCAGATGATGCTTTGAGAGTCTTCCTGACATGATCTGCAGAATGCCAAGCCTATTTCAAAACAAGCTGGGTTACTCAAAGTCAGATGGAGAGGATTTTAGAAGTCTTGGATTGTCAGGTACCTGGTTTGCTTAAAGGTCAACCAACTTTAATTATCTTAAGCAATTATGAATGCCACCGAAAAGCTCTTCAGCTTGAGCCTTGTGTCATTATTTGGAATTGCTCTGTAAATTAAGTACCATGCAAAGCAATGGATATGATTCATGTTGAATCATTCTTAAAGTATTGCTATAATCTTCCTAATGTCACCACTGCAACTTGTCAGTACACGAGGTACACAGCAAGGCAAGACATCTACGTGCCAGTTTATCAAAATATAAATGCCTCCTGGTGGAATAATTTGTCTGCCAGCAGTCTTGAAATATATTCTGCGATCTTTATGTATAGGAAGAACAATCTGGGATATCACGAAAGCTTTCAAAAAAGAATGCTTACACAAGGTGTTATGTCCACAAGTGGGGAAGTGGGTGGGGAAGGAGAAGAACTGGCACACATTACTAGGTAATAACACACTGCAACTTTCTCAACATGAGAACACCTAAATACTGTAGTTTGCCAGCTGAAAGATAAGAGATCCAAGCATTGCTTGCTAGATAGTAATTGGAAGGCAACTGGTGCAAGATTGTGGCAGACACTAGTCAAGTACTGCTATTATCCAGTCCCCTGGGGAGTGTCATATATATTTGCTTTTGTCAATTGTGGGACCTCTTTGTGTGTCCCAAGCTTCTAAAGCTGAGGTCAATGGATGCCTCATCATGCTTATCCCTTAGATGCCAGAATCCAGTTGTAACAGCACAGTTCCTCCCACCAAAGCTCCCCCAGGATTCCTCTGAGAAAAGCAAAACACCCTGGACCACAGGACCAATTTTGGTTTTGCATTTGCACAAATGCATCATTGTGCAATAATGTACTATGAAACAGTGCAGTTCTGAAAACTGGGGTTGCTTTTAATTATTATTATTTTTTCATTTCTTCTTCCTTTGTGTCAATTTAAGGTGCATGCAAAAAAATTCATTCTGACATTTTGAAATCTGGATGGCCTGCCAGGATTCAACCAGAGCGAAACCAAAGGAATTTTGGAATCTTGGAACAATTATGGAACAAAACTAATATAAGGCAGTCTACACATCCCTGACTAGTGTTCTTCACACACCAAGGTTGTGCATGACAAGCGGGTACTTGTGTGGCATCCGCTGTTCCTTTGCCATGGAACAGTGCCCAATTTGTGATGAACACAGCTTCACGTCATGAGCTGAAAGTGCACTTTGTGCACAACCCTAAACCAAACATAGGTTGTATTATCTTCTGCTTGAATTCTGACCATCAAGCTTTTTCCATGCTCCATCATCACACAAGCCACTTCAGTGCTGTGGATACCCACATAACCGGACTATCCCAATACGCATATGAGCAAAGGTGCCCAATTAAAAGCAACTGATTTCTTCCCATTACAATTAGACTGATGCATGGGGAAAGGCAACAGTTTCAGGCATACAAGAGCTACATTTCGGGACAATCTGCTGTAGGCTGCTGGGAATGTGCATCATATCCCCATGTACTTGACAGCAAGCCACATAAACATTGCTGTTTTATTGCCGATGAATACTGATAAAGTGTTGTTTTGGATTATGCTCACATGGAATAAAACACAAACGCTTTCTGTGCATGGGGTATTACAGCACGTTCCACAGTGCTCTCTACAACCTGGACCCAAGACTTCATTTTTATGAGTAACAGATGGTTGCAAAACACTGTCTGGCAACCAAGGGGATTTTCCCCTTTCTTTTTGTATCTAAGAGAGATAATAACTTCTCCTAGCCACCACTTCCATTGCCATTGTACTTCTATTTAATGCATGGAACGTAAATTTGTAACTGTCATTATGAGATATTTTCCTGTTACTTTAGTGGTGAGAAGTGCCCCAGGCTCACAAGAATGGTGAATTTAATTTTGTATTTTTTTAATTCACCCTCCCTTCAATGGAAATATATTTGAAAGTTGTGCAACCCCACCAAAGGAGCATTCTTTTACATGACAAGAGAGTAGCATTACTCTGCAAATCATTCATTAAGTAGTGTCCTAGCTTTAGGGAGATTTTCATTGGGATCAAGGCTAGGCAGTTAAATACGTCATCCCTACCTGCCATGGACCCAGTCCTGATTTCACCTCTGGCAGCTATTTGCAATGGAAAAAAACCCATACACACTGGGTCCAAGCACACACTTAATATGATCTCATCAAAAGCCACTTAAAACAAATGTTCCTGTTATCTGAGAGGGTAGGACAGAGGAGAGGGACGTGGTGGTGTAGCAGGTTAAACCACCGAGCTGCAAGCTTGTTGACTGGAAGATTGGCAGTTTGAGACCGTGCAATGGAGTGAGCTCCCATTGCTTGTCCCAGCTCCTGCCAACCTAGCAGTTTGAAAGCACGTAAAAATGCAAGTAGATAAATAGGGACCACTTTGGTGGGAAGGTAACGGCGTTCCGTGCGCTACGGCGTATAGTCATGATCCACACATGACCACGGAAGCTTGTCCTTGGACAAACGCTGGCTCTTTGGTTTAGAAACAGAGATGAACACCACCCCCTACAGTCAGTCATGACTAGACCATTTGGTCGTGGGGAAACCTTTACCTTTAGAACAGAGGATGCAAAATTATTTTGGTTGACCCTTAATGGCATTGATTCAAGTCTGAACAATGGTAACGATTGTTTTGTTCATTGTTCCTATGCCAGTGCCTTCTTCTCCTTTTGATTCCTTCTATGACATACAAAGCATGACAGCGAGAAAGCTGCCTTTTACCCAGCCATTTGCAATTTCCAATCAACCCACCATAACTTCTGGTTTTCCATGTATACCATAGATTAACGTACACATGTAGTGCTATATCTTAACAGAGTGGAGTCAAAGGTTCCTGACATAATATGATCGCTGCTGCTCTGTGATAGGTAAAGTCACACCAACATGTTTGTGAAAACATTGTTTTAAATGTTATGTCTTCTATGATCTTGCAGTAGTTTACACGAAACAAGATGGCTTTTTTAAGCCATTCATTTATCACTGAAAGGAAAAATCAGCACAGTAGGAAGTCTCCATGTTGACATACTCATTGGTGGGGTGTTTTTTTCTCCCTTCCCCTTAATCTAATCTGGGAAGGAAGTGACCTTACAAGTAAGATTACAGGCCTGGGTCAACAGCCTCCACTAGGCAGCAGCCAGGCGTGATTCCCTTCCCATTCAGGATCCTCACAGTCGGTGAGTCACAACTTCCTAGAATTTTCAGTCACTCCGTCAATATTGTAGCTGTGTAGTTCCAACTTTTCTTTAGTTTTTAACACTGTTTCACTTAGGTTCTTTGCCTTCATTGTGATAAAGTAGTACGGTACTATAACAACTATGTGATGAATCCTGCCCAACTGCTCCGTGATCAGAGCTCCTTCCATTTATGGAAGGAGAGTTGAGCTCTTGCATGGATCCCTTCCACGCCCAACTCTTCTGCTGTAAATAGAGGACAGTCTGTTCACAGAAGGGCATTATATTGGTATAATGGTATTATATCACAGAACGGTCCAATATTTTACCACCCCCAGAGCTCATTCCAGTGTGCTCAATGGGTCAGCCCAAGTCTCTTGGGCTGGCCCAGTGTTGTCACAAAGTGCATTTGCAATGACTTCAGAGGAGGGTAGGTCAGCACAGGCCTGGCAGCACCCAAGTAAGGCTGGCCGAGCTTGGCCAGTGTGGGGGGAAGCAGAACAGGGAGGGGCAGAATGGGGCAGGGGGAGGTGGGGCAAGAGCGAGCTCATGGGCAGACTAGCCCAGGGAGGGGGTGAAGCTCAGATCTGGCACTTGGGCCAGATCCTAATCCCTGTCCAGTTGGCACAGATGCAGGTGCTCAGATTGGTACCGCTGATTTCAGCAGCACAAACCCAATTAGCCCCATTCAGGCCACTGCTAAGTTACCAAGGGAAGGGGGAAATCGATTCCCCTTTTCCCAGATTGTGCTGCAATCAGCCCCAACCCTGGGCTGGCTACAGGGCAGGCCTGCTGTCAAAGTGCTAAAACACTGTCTTGGTTCATCAGAAAAAAAAAGAATCAAAAAAGAATCACTTGCCCATATCTTATATGGTCATAGTAGGACCACCAAAAGTGACAGAGTTTTGAGCAACAAATGTTTGGTCTGGAGGAACTAATAAAAATATCAAACTTTGGCCCTAATCACTAGGTCCTTCTCAACAGTTAATTTTGAGGGTTAAAGGATGCAGGAAGTCATATTCAATGCTCTGAAAACCCTGCCTGCATGGGAAAGAAATACTGTGAAGTAATAGCGAGAGTGTAGAGACTTTTCCTTCACAGAGTGGAAAAGTAACAAATAATTTGTCAGAGATTTCACATAGTGAGTTAGGATCAAGTATTTGGAAAGGCAGAGCTTTACAAAGAAAAGTAATTCAAAAAGCATATTACCAATAACATTGAGGGAGTAAAATTGAATCGATATGCTTCCCAATGACACTTGGAATGGTGCAATTTATCAGATAGGCTCAGTTTTAAGCCGTTTCGTAATGGCTCTCCATTGGTAAAGTTTCACTCTAGATCTAATAAGCACCAAAGTGCAGTAGGTTGCTTATGCTCATTCCACTTTACTAACTTAGATTTCCAATGCTATTTACTAGCCTGAATCTTCAGTTGCTAAAGGCATTTTCTCACTCTCAAAAAGGTTGTTGGTGAAATTTCTCACATTGAGATACATGGCAAGAAAAGCTTTATCTGCATTAATAAACTGTCTTTAAAGACTCTGGAGGATTGTTAAGGAAAAAAAGGGTGGCAACCTCACTGTTTTTAAGCTGGCTGTCAACGCAACATTTCTCCCAATGAAGGTTTATTTGGGTGGCGAAACAAGCCTGGCTCATATATTACCCCCTCGACGGATCATGACAGCTCTGCTAGCCTAACAAGTTTCAGGTTTGAGAAAACGGTATCAGCTGGGCATGTGTGATCATTAGCTGCCCCCATATTGCCAATGACAAATCAACTGCTGGAGGAGAGCGTGCAAGAATTAAAGGACGAAGCTCAAAGCAGCAGAGGGAAGGAAGAATTCCAAACCACCAAGGAAGGGGTCTAAAGAAATGTGTTGCAGCTGTAATTTTCCAGCAAGTCCTGGGAGGAAGAAATGCAAAACGGCTGCTGTTTAGCATAGAGTGACATCTATTCCTTTGAACAATAAGCAAAGATTGCATGCTTGAGAATAGTCTTTTTTGGGGGTGGGTGGGGGGAATAATATAGGGAATCAGTGAGGTTTACATTCCATTGTATTAAGAAGGTTAAAGGAGGGAATTATAATGACCTACAGAAGGGGGAAAAAGGTAACTCACTTCCTCTTTATACAATCTCTAGGTGAAAGGGGAAGAGACCCCAAGCGGTGTAAAGAAAAGGCTGCTTTAAAGCCAGAGAATCCTTCATGAGAAGAACCTTCCTAATATGAAGAGACAGGTTGAATGGATGGATTATAGCACAGCCTGTGTCGCATTATTTGATCTACTATGGGAAAAAAGGTACTTTGCATTTCAAAACATTCAGACTTCTGAAAGGATAGCAATATTAGTATACCCCATAAAAGAAGCCAACTTACACACACACACACACACACACACACACAAGACTGCAGGGCAGAGATGTAGCCTTCCTTGTGAGTTTAAGGTACAGTAGAACAGAACAGAGATTGTCATTGCTTTTTGAGATATCATGTAAGCTAGCTTGTGAACTTGTTTACAAGCACAGTAGCTCTGTGTGAACTACTCACACAGAGAAGCAAGGTTGCTTCATCTAAATCCACATTAATCACACACACACACACACACACACACACACACACACAGAGAGAGAGAGAGAGAGAGAGAGAGAGAGAGAGAGAGAGAGAGAGAGAGAGATTCTCTCTTGAGTTTGGTTCTTGGTTTTGGAGAATTCTTGGTTTTGGAGAATTTTGAAGGAGGAGAAAAAGTTGCTAGCTTCAGGTATTCAGGGCTAAACTGAAAAATATGTGTTCTGTAAATCTGTTTACGTGCAAGCAAAAGAGAGTTTGTTTAATTTGGGGGCATAGAGTGTTGTTGCAGTACAGAAATCCAGAACCCAATTCGGTAGCTCAGTAGAAAACGGGATGATCTCATTTTTACCTTTATAGTTCAGCCAATAGTCCATAAGCTTTATACCATATTATTCCTGCATAAGTGTGAGGTTTTACATCTACTTGAAGCACCTTGAGAATCAAAAGCAAAAACATTAAGAAACTGAAACGTGCTAGTATTTAGCAATTGACTGTATCAAAAGATTTTCTTCCACTGAAGATGCTTCCTCCCAAAGGAAAGAAACCTTAGGATTCAATTCTGCCTCATATATTATATGCATCATATGGCTGTGAGAGCTGGACCATAAGGAAGGTGAAGCGCTGAATAGATGCTTTCGAATTATGGTTTTGGAGAAGACTCTTGAGAGTCCCCTGGACTACAAGGAGATCAAATTGGGCAATCCTACAGGAAGACAGTCCTGATTGCTTTTTGGAAGGATAAATACTGAAGCTGAAGCTCAAATACTTTGGCCACCTCATGAGAAGAGAGGACTCTTTAGAAAATACCCTCATGCTGGGAAAGAATGCAAGAGGAGAAGGAGGCGGCAGAGGATGAGATGGTTAGAGAGTGTCACGAAAGCGATGAACATGAAATTGGGCGAACTCCGGAAGCTAGTGGAGGACAGGGAGGCCTAGCGTGCTGTGGTCCATGGGGTCGCGAAGAGTCGGAAACAACTTAGCAACTGAACAACAACAACAACGCTACACTGGAGGTCTGCATCAGGCTGCACTCCTCCCTCTCAAAATCATATGGTTTTTTTATTGTCAGTCGGTTAAAGTTCTTTGTACATTTAATCAAGCAGGAATGTGTGGTGGGCTATATGTGTTTTACCATTAACTATCCTGATAGGGACGTGGTGGCGCAGCGAGTTAATCCGCTGTCGCTGGGCTTTCGACCGCAAGGTTGGGAGTTCAAGACTACGTGACGGAGTGAGCTCCCGTTGCTTGTCCCAGCTCCTGCCAACCTAGCAGTTCGAAAGCACCTAAAATGCAAGTAGATAAATAGGAACCACTTTGGTGGGAAGGTAACGGCGTTCCGTGCGCTACGGCGTAGAATCATGCTGGCCACCATGATCGGACAAAAACGCCGGCTCACAGGCTTTGAAACGGAGATGAGCACCGCCCCCTACAGTCGGTCACGACTAGACCATTCGGTCGTGGGGAAACCTTTACCTTTTTATCCTGATGAATAATAGCTAAATTGTCAAAGTGTGCCATCTGTCATAATGAGAGGGAATTACAGGAAAGAGCCAACACTCTTAAAAGTAAAAAGCAATTTTTGAGCATATCAGGCAGACAAAACTTAGAGCGCAATCCTAAAATGAGCTAGGCCAGCATAAGCTAAGCCAGCAAAAGGGACACCGTAAAGTTTATTTGGTCCACTCTCGGAGTCAGAGAGGCCAGCATACAGACGTGTGCCATCCTTTCTGACTCCGAGGCAGTCCAGACACGCTTTACTGTGTCCCTTGTGCCGGCCAAACTTTGCTGGCTTAGTTAATGCCGGCTTAACTCCAATTTAGGATTGCACCCTTAAAGTTAATATGAACCAGCATTTAGAAATGAATCATTAAATCTTGGAAGACAGTGGCACTGAATGCTAAGCTGCACCAGTACCATGGTATGGAAATGGCCGCCGCTGTATCCTGCAGAACCAGGCAAGCCACCGGAGGTCTCCTTGGAGGAAGGGACCCAAGCAAAGCCCAGCCTCCACAGTGGGACTTCTCGAGTCTGCCCCAGCTAAACAAACAAGAGTAATTTCTCTTCTTAAGAATATTTATATACTGGCTTTCACCATAAAATTCTCAAAAGAATTTATGTAGCAAAATAAAAGGAATAAGAAAATGGTTCTGTATCTTTAAGGAGTTCACAGACTTAATTGGGTAGGAGGGAAACACTATCAAAGGCCTTTCAGAAGGATTATTATGGGATGGATAGAGACAGCTGCTACTTTTGCCAAGCTAGTAGGTTGTATTTCTAGAACAGGTTGAATACCTCCAGCCAAACCAGTAGAATCCTCACAAACAGTACCTCCATCTTATTTGGATTCAGGCTGCAATCCTATATTTATGGACTGGGAGTGATTCCCATTTAAATCAATTAGCTCTGAGTGGACATGGGTGGGATTGCCCTGTAATCTTGTTCCTTCTCATCCAGACAAAACTGTCCACAAATACTGCCTAAAGCTTCCCCTATCACTCTGGGGAAAGATGCTGGGAATGAGTAGTGCTCAGCTCAAATCCTTGCCTGGTTCACCCGGATCATGCAGGAAGTCTGTGGGGCTTCATGAGCCACAGACCATGGGGCGTAAGAATAGAACAGATGTGATCAGAGTCTTAAGAGACTGGGCTGACTGTATAGGACTGCAACCAAAGTCACCATAAAACAAACTTTTATCTATCAGTTCATCACTGGTACATCATAAATGAATTTAGCATTTCAAATGCTGCTGAAATTTCCATGTTTACTTCAAGTTGTACTTGAAAAATGAAGCGGGGAAAAAAATAATGTGGAACAAGTCTAAGGAAGGCCTCCAACATCACTAACGCACGGATTTCCTCTTAAATCATTTCAACACTGATGGCTGCAGCAAAAGGAAATTACTGGCACACATGGATTAAAAATGGAAACTCGGACAGGGTGATTTACAAGTAGCAGTAAAACTGTATTGTGCACTTTGCTCCTATGTGTGCATGCTCAAGCTGCATGAGTGGGGCCTCCAAGGCTTTCCCCCAGATGCCCAGGGGAGAGGAAAGGAAAGCAATGTCCCTCTCGCTCCACCACCTGCTGACCTAAAAAAAATTATATTTTTATTTTATCTGAAAAATTTATATCTCACCATACCCATGCCAAAGCAGCTTTTAAAGTTACATAATAAAATGTACAATTTATAACAAGTAGCCACTAAGTGGGCCAGCCTGAGCAATCCAACTGGCAGGGAATGGGTAGGTGGATGGAGGGGAGAAAGAATTGTCTACACACTATTTTCATGCAGGCTGTTCCTCTTCAGCCATCCTCTTCGCCACCCATCAGTGGTTCCTCAAGGAGAGCATCTAAGGGTGGGTGGGAAGCACCAGCATGAGAGCTGTGCAGGATCTTCCACATTCCCTGTTGTCCAACAATCTGGTTTGCTCTCCAGGGACTTTAGTTGTGACTGGCTGAGGGGAGGCGGAAAGGCAGTTGCATTGGCTCTGCAGGGATCAGGAAGAAAGGCAGCCACTGAGCCACACACTTGCCTTCCTGCTGCCATATGGAGCGGGGGTAGTGGTGGTGGAGGTGGGGCTTCACGGTTGGCCAGGAGAGTTCTGGGGAGCTTGTGGTCCTCAGCCAGTGCCCAATCTGGCCAGCCTCTCTCTGCCTATGACTGGAAGATTCCTAAGCACAGCTGGGTCACAAATGGCAACCCGATTGTGGTTTCAGGAAATTTACAGCAGAAAGAACTGCTCCTGTCACCTTTGCAGGGCAACTGTGAAAGTCTGTGCTATTATCCATTAAAGGTTAAAAATGAAAGAGAGCTCATCTAGACCTCAATGAATATTTACTGCAAATCAATGTGACTTTTGCTGTTGCCTTTTAGAGATAAGTTCAGAAATGTGCGGCTTCACCTTGGTGCCACTCTCATATCATTTTCACAACAAAGTCTGTTCCTTTTCTTCGTTTTGATGCCTACCATCCTCGAAAAGGATTGCTCGCAAAGATATGTTGTAACAAACGGTACAAGTATCTCAAGGGCTTTCTTAGCAATAAGAGGGTACGGTATGATTTGGTGACACCAAAACGTTGAGAGCGTTGTTGTTCTGAAGAGTTGCTGTTGAACCTGGCTCTGCTGAAGTTCAATGATTTCGTCAAGGTACTCATCATTGACACCTACTGTCGTTGGCTGTCTCACCCATGCTGGATATGACTCTCTGGTAGGGAAGTATCCATCGAGAGACTTTGCGATCTAAGTGCATCATCTAAGTGCATGGCAATTGCTTGCTTCAGTTCCCCGGGTACAGAAATGTCTCCGATTCCAAACTCATCTTCGATCTTACTTACACAGTCGTCCAGCAGGGGAAAGTTTGCGAAGTTCTCATTCTCTGTTCGTCGTTTCCATAACAGTAGCTTTTTTTGAAAAGCCTTCAGGTTTTCTTCCGCTGCGATGATGTTGACTCCACCCCCTTGCATCTGTTGATTGAGATGATTGAGAGCATCGAAGATACCGGCCATGTACGCCAAAATGAGAATCAACTCAGAATTTTCGAAGCAATCTGCATGACAATGTTGGTGCTCTCGCAAAAACAGGGCTAATTCCACACGCATGGCAAAAACTCGATTCAGCACCTTTCCCCAGGATAACCACCGAATGTTAGAATGGTACAGAAGTACCTCAAATTCAGAGCCCATTTCATTACACAGCTCTTTGAAGATGCGGTGCTTCAGAGCACTACTTCGCACATAGTTCACATGGTCCACTACAATTTTTAATACTTCTGCCAGTTTTGGAGGCAAGGTTTTTGTTGCCAACGCATGCCTGTGCAGAACACAGTGTATAACAATGATGTGTGGTGCAGCGACTTTCACCAGCACACCAAAACCAGAGTTTTGTCCCAGCATGGCTGGAGCTCCATCCAAACAAATTGCAGAAACCATATCCCACGAAAGATCATTGTCTCTGAAGAAGTTATCCACAAGTTTTTTTCACGTCGGCTGCCTTAGTTGTTGTTGTAAGAGGCTTACAAAATAAAAAATCTTCCTTTATCATGTTGTCTTTCACACAGCGCACAAACACAACAAGCTGGCTTAGACTAGAAACATTGGTGGTCTCGTTGAGTTGGAGGCTGAATTTTGCTGGGCTTGAAATCAGATCTGCAACTACTTCAGCCAAGATGTCATTGCTCATGTCATCTATTCTGCTGCTGATGGTGTCGTTTGAAAGAGGAATTTGGGACAACTTGTTTTCAGCAGCTTTTCCCAGCATGATATTTGCCATCTTCAATGCGGCTGGTTTTATGAGTATTTCACCAATGGCATGTGGTTTTCCCTGCTTTGCGATCAGGTACGCAACTTCGTATGATGCTGTTAAGATCGATTTGTTGATGGGTACAAGCTGAGAACAGGCACAGTGGCCCTTTCATCGAATCTGGCTCTCTTCACCTTGAATCCAGCAAGCGTTGTGTTCTTGTATTTCCCATCTCCATGCAGCTTTAGGAAGTGTTCCCTTAGTTTTGCTGGTGCTAGACTAGAATTGCTCAACTTGGCATTGCAAATCATGCATTGAGGACGCTGACTTCCATCACATTCCAATATACATGTGAATCCATATTGTATGTATTTGTCCGACCACTTTCTTATTTTGCTGGACATAGTAAATCTGTAAATCCAGCAGCAGCAATACTCAGAGAGAAACAGAAAGTAGAACAGAAGAGCTCTCTGATCAGGACAGGACTGAACACACACTCACTCACTGAGCTGAACAGACAAGCAACCAGTGTTCCTGGGGTTGGCGAAATAACTTGCAACATTTACCCAGAGATCACATGGTCTTATTACTGGGCAGAACCTAAGTCAGAACTACCCCACACCCTCTGCTGGTCTGCTAGGCCACAGTGATAAGCCTTACCATTCAGGCCTGCAAATTCCTAGGCCTTACTTTAATATCCCAACAACTACTGAGTGCACCAAGTTCCCTGCAGCACAGATATCAAGGCCAGCAAATGGAATGGACACACACACACCTCCGCCGAACCCCTGAGACTGACTCACCGAACCCCTGGGGTTCGATTGAACCCAGGTTAAGAAACACTGTTCTACATGATGCCTTCTATAGGATTTCCTATTGGGGCTCAGATGAACAGAATAATCAAATTATTTTTTACTGTCAACTAGTCAAAGTTCTTTTACCATGAAACATCCCATTCCTAAAACAGTATAACAGTAGTTATACTGGCAAAGAGCGCCATCTATCATAAGAAGCTAGAAAACCTAAGGGTTTTAATAAATAGGAAGTTTTCGCAAAACCTGGTGGCAAAAATTATAATATGGACTAATATTTTCTTTAAAAAAAACAAGTTATTGCATAATATAGAAAAGGAACAAAACTGCAAAAAAAGAATAAGAAAGAAAAGTTGTGTGCCAATTGTAGAAAAAGGGAGTAAGTTGTAGCACTCACAAGCTACACATGTAGTCTCCCATCCAAGTTCACACCATAGGAAATCCTGCTTAGCAAATGAGACAGTACATGCCCACTATTGAGTAGCTACTTAATCTTTGCATAAGTAGTCTTTTTTTTTTTTTTTTTTGGAGCTATTCCATCCTTTGATAGTCACACACAGCTTGCAACTAAGCAAAAGCATCAAAACCAATGGTAATGGCATATTCCTCAAATATATTTCCTTGGGCGTTCCTATCAAAGGGCTTCTCTTAGAAGCAGGGATTCAATCCAATGCACACTCAGCTGGCAAGAATTGCATCGCACCGTTTCTATAGTCTACAAAGAGGACAGAGGACTGAGCTGCACGTCCGTTTCTCTCCAATTACATTAACATTGGCACTTTCTCATTACCCATAAACTGTAATAATCATCAATCACACACACACACACACACATTATATGCATAGGATTGTAGACTTGGTAAAAAGAAGAAAAAGACAACTGTTTGACAGGATGAACAGAATGATAATCAACCAATACAGTGCATAGATTTTATTCATGAAATACTGGGATGGAGGGGAAGAAAAGCTGGAAGGGGACAGACTACTAACAGGCAGCCACCATTTCAGTAGCCAGATCAATTTACATTTAAGTCTACAATTTTCAGCTCCCAAATTTCAAGCGCTCACAAGCGTATTGGAGAAAAATACAGCACCTCTAGCATGCGTTTTTCTGAATCCCCAGTTACTCACACGCATTTCTCTATGCACAATTACCTGGGAGTAAGACCTCAGATATGCAGACGATACCACTCTAATGGCAGAAAGTGAGGAAGACCTAAAGAACCTTCTGATGAGGGTGAAAGAGGAAAGTGCCAACATTGGCTTGAAGCTCAACATAAAAAAAACTAAGATCATGGCCACCACTCCCATCACTTCCTGGCAAATAGAAGGGGAAGAAATGGAAGCAGTGTCAGACTTTATTTTCCTGGGCTCCAAGATCACCGCAGATGGTGACTGCAGCCATGACATTACATAAGAACATAAGAACATAAGAAGAGCCCTGCTGGATCAGGCCAAAGGCCCATCTAGTCCAGCTTCCTGTATCTCACAGCGGCCCACCAGGTGCCCCAGGAAGGCATGACACTACAAGATGCTTGCATCCTGTTGCCACTCCCTTGCACCTGGTACCAGTAGCCCATCACCTATGTAAGGAGGTTGCACAATCCATCATTGCCTATAGCCCACGATGGACCTTTCCTCCAGATATCTGTCCAATCCCCTCTTAAAGGCATCAAGACCAGATGCCATCACCACCTCCTGTGGCAAGGAGTTCCACAGATTAACTACCCGCTGGGTAAAAAAGTACTTCCTTTTATCTGTTTTAACTCTCCCAACCCTCAGTTTTAGCGGATGCCCCCTGGTTCTGGTGTTTTGAGAGAGGGAAAAGAACATCCCTCTATCGACTCTATCCCTTCCATGCATAATTTTGTATGTCTCAATCATGTCCCCCCTCAGGCGCCTTTTTTCTAGACTGAAGAGCCCCAAACGCTGCAGTCTTTCTTCATAAGGGAGGTGCCCCAGCCCCGTAATCATTTTTGTCGCTCTCTTCTGCACCTTTTCCAACTCCACTATGTCCTTTTTAAGATGCGGCGACCAGAACTGGACACAATATTCCAGGTGTGGCCTTACCATCGATTTGTACAATGGCATGATAATATTGGCTGTTTTATTCTCAACCCCTTTTTTAATTACCCCAAGCATGGAATTGGCCTTCTTAATTGCTGACGCACACTGGGTCGATACCTTCATTGAATTGTCCACCAGCACCACAAGATCTCTCTCCTGAGCTGTCACAGACAGCTCAGAACCCATTAGCCTATAGGTAAAGTTTTGGTTTTTTGCCCCAACGTGCATCACTTTACATTTGTCTATGTTGAAACGCATCTGCCATTTGGCTGCCCATTCCCCCAACTGGGAGAGATCCTTCTGGAGCTCTTCACAATCCTTTCTGGTTTTCACCACCCGGAAAAGTTTTGTGTCATCTGCAAACTTGGCCACCTCACTGCTTATCCCTGTCTCCAGGTCATTTATGAATAAGTTGAAAAGCACGGGCCCCAAGACAGATCCCTGGGGCACTCCGCTTTTCACCTCTCTCCATTGTGAAAATTGCCCATTGACCCCCACTCTCTGTTTCCTGGCCCTCAACCAATTCTGGATCCATAAGAGGACCTGCCCTCTTATTCCCTGACTGTGAAGTTTCTTTAGCAGTCTTTGGTGGGGGACCTTGTCAAATGCCTTCTGAAAATCTAGGTATATGATATCCACAGGTTCACCCACATCCACGTGCCTGTTGACCTTTTCAAAGAATTCCAAAAGGTTTGTGAGGCAAGACCTACCCTTACAGAAGCCATGCTGACTTTCCTTTAGCAGTACTTGTTCCTCTACGTGTTTTAGGATTTTATCTTTGATGAGGCTTTCCACCATCTTACCCGGAACAGACGTTAGGCTGACCGGCCTGTAGTTTCCAGGGTCCCCCCTTCTCCCTTTTTTAAAGATTGGCGTGACTTTGGCTATCCTCCAATCCTCTGGCACCGTGGCCGTTTGAAGGGACAAGTTGCATACTCTAGTTAAGAGGTCAGCAACTTCATTCTTTAGTTCCTTAATTACTCTTGGGTGTATACCATCTGGGCCTGGTGACTTATTTAAATGTAGTTTATCAATTTGATCTAAAACATCTTCTTTATTAACCAGTATCTGATTTAATTCCTTCATTAGGAAGGGCTGTTCGGGCTGTGGTATCTGCCCAAGTTCTTCTGCTGTGAAGACAGATGCAAAGAATTCATTCAATTTCTCTGCAATCTCCAAGTCCCCTTTTATCTCATCTTTCCCTCCCTCACCATCCAGTGGGCCAACCGCCTCTCTGGTAGGTTTTCTGCTTCTAACATATTTGAAGAAGCTTTTATTATTCCCTTTTATGTTGCTAGCCATGCGTTCCTCAAACGCTTTCTTGGCCTCCCGTATCACCTTCTTACTTGTCTTTTGCCAGAGTTTATGTTCCTTTTTATTCTCCTCACTGGGGCAAGACTTCCATTTACGGAAAGAAGCTTCTTTGCTCTTTACAGCTTCTCTAACTTTGTTTGTCAGCCATGCAGGCACCCTCCTGGACCTTGTTGAACCCTTCTTTCTTTGCGGTATACACTTCCGCTGGGCCTCTACTACTGTTTTTTTAAACAGCCTCCACGCAGCCTGGAGGGATTGGACTCTTTTTACCTTCCCTTTCAATTTCTGTCTAACTAGTCTCCTCATCTGAGGGAAATCTGCCCTTCGAAAGTCAAGGGTTCTTGTGTCAGATTTGCTCTGCACTCTATCCTGGACATGCATGGCAAAACCAATCGCAGCATGGTCACTGTTCCCCAATGGCTCAGTAACACTTACATCCCTAACTAGGTCCCGAGTACCACACAATATTAAATCCAGAGTCGCCTGTCCTCTGGTCGGCTCCATGACTAGTTGCTCTAAGGCACAGTCATTCAGCTCGTCAAGGAATCCGGTCTCTCTTTCTTGACCAGAGCAGCAGTTGACCCAGTCAATATGAGGATAATTGAAGTCCCCCATGATTACAATCCTGCCTCTCTTGGTCACTGCTCTGATTTGTTTCCTCATTTCAAGGTCACCTTCAAGTTTTTGATCGGGAGGACGATAGCACACCCCCACTATTACATTGCTCTTACGGCCCGGCAGTTTAACCCACAGTGACTCCATGGTGGAGTCTGGCCCACCTTCAGTTTCTACTCTGCTGGATTCAATCCCTTCTTTGATATAGATGGCCACCCCTCCGCCAACACGCCCTTCCCTGTCCCTCCTATAGAGTTTATAGCCTTTACATTAAAAGATGTTTACTTCTTGGGAAGAAAGCTATGGCAAACCTAGACAACTTAATAAAAAACCGAGACATCACCCTGCCAACAAAGGTTTGCATAGTCAAAGCTATGGTTTTCCCAGTAGCTGGACCATAAGAAAGGCAGAGCGCCGAAGAATAGATGCTTTTGAATTATGGTACATAAGAACATAAGAAGAGCCCTGCTGGATCAGGCCAAAGGCCCATCTAGTCCAGCTTCCTGTATCTCACAGCGGCCCACCAGGTACCCCAGGGAGGCATGAGACAACAAAATGCTTGCATCCTGTTGCCACTCCCTTGCACCCGGTACTCTGAAGTAGCCTATAGCCCACGATAGACTTTGCTTCCAGAAATCTGTCCAAACCCCTCTTAAAGGCATCTAGACCAGATCCCATCACCACCTCCTGTGGCAAAGAGTTCCACAGATTAACTACCCACTGGGTAAAAAAGTACTTCCTTTTATCTATTTTAACTCTCCCAATCCTTAGTTTTAGTGGATTTACCGCTAAAACTTTACCGCTAAAAAATTTACCGCTACAGCACTGCTCACAGTGCCTTCCAAAATGCTAGCTCAATGGTTTTCATTCTCTAACATAATAAGAACATAAGAAGAGCCATGCTGGATCAGGCCAAAGGCCCATCTAGTCCAGCTTCCTGTATCTCACAGCGGCCTACCAGGTGCCCCAGGGAGGCATGAGACAACAAGATGCATCCTGTTGCCACTCCCTTGCACCTGGTACCAGTAGCCCACCTCCTTTGTAAGGAGGTTGCACAATCCATCATTGCCTATAGCCCACAATGGACCTTTCCTCCAGAAATCCGTCCAATCCCCTCTTAAAGGCATCAAGACCAGATGCCATCACCACCTCCTGTGGCAAGGAGTTCCACAGATTAACTACCCGCTGGGTAAAAAAAGTACTTCCTTTTATCTGTTTTAACTCTCCCAACCCTCAGTTTTAGCGGATGCCCCCTGGTTCTGGTGTTTTGAGAGAGGGAAAAGAACATCCCTTTATCGACTTTATCCCTTCCATGCATAATTTTGTATGTCTCAATCATTTCCCCCCTCAGGCGCCTTTTTTCTAGACTGAAGAGCCCCAAACGCTGCAGTCTTTCTTCATAAGGGAGGTGCCCCAGCCCCGTAATCATTTTTGTCGCTCTCTTCTGCACCTTTTCCAGCTCCACTATGTCCTTTTTGAGATGCGGCGACCAGAACTGCACACAATATTCCAGGTGCGGCCTTACCATCCATTTGTACAATGGCATGATAATATTGGCTGTTTTATTCTCAACCCCTTTTTTAATTACCCCAAGCATGGAATTGGCCTTCTTAATTGCTGCCGCACACTGGGTCGACACCTTCATTGAATTGTCCACCAGCACCCCGAGATCTCTCTCCTGAGCTGTCACAGACAGCTCAGAACCCATTAGCCTATAGGTGAAGTTTTGGTTTTTGGCCCCAATGTGCATCACTTTGCATTTGTCTACGTTGAAACGCATCTGCCATTTGGCTGCCCATTCCCCCAACTGGGAGAGATCCTTCTGGAGCTCTTCACAATCCTTTCTGGTTTTCACCACCCGGAAAAGTTTTGTGTCATCTGCAAACTTGGCCACCTCGCTGCTTATCCCTGTCTCCAGGTCATTTATGAATACTAATCGATATCCCCAAGGAGATCCCCAGGCGGAAGGAGGCTTTAAGGATGAGAGTGTGGGCAGATCAGCACAACTACCATCCACCTCCCGCTTCAGGCAAAAGTGTGACTGGAGAGGGGTGGAAGACGAGCTTTCCTTGCGGGCAGCTCAGTGCGGGTTCGTGCGCCACATCCGCAGCTACCTTTTGTTTCCCCGCAGGAGTCAAACGCTCCTTGTCCTCCCTCCTTTTTTGCGCCCACATTGGGGCTGCTGAGAATGGACGGGCTCCGACCCAGCCTTGATTTCCGGCTTTCTTTCGAGCGCCGCCACGTGGGGTCGAGCAGCAGAAGCCCATTTCTTTGCATGGCTTCGATCAGTGCACGACCCCCTCGGAGCGCGAACAGGCAGCAGGTGTCTGTGCTAGTGGACGGGGCGCCTGCTCTATTTGTATTACTCCAGGTGTTTCTGCTGTCTTCGCAGATGCAGCTGTAATTAAATCGCGATTAATCACATCCATTTAACTTTATTATTTGCCTGTGAACTTTGTGTTAAAAACCGGTATATAAATACTGTTTGATGATGATGAAACAATCCCTTTTGTTTCCTGCAGCCTCAAATGCGGGGTCAACTCAAGACCGGGTCGCTTAATGGGCCATTAAATAAATTAAATTAAATAAATAAATAAATAAATACATAAATAAATTAATTAATTAAAGCGTTAAGCGTTTTAATCAAGTAATCTAAAGGCTTTATCGTGGCCAAGAACACGAAAGTGATTCCATTCCTTCGCGGCCCCGTATCCTCTCCCGAGCTGCCTCGTTTGTGCCTTCATGACATAACATTCGCTTTGCAAACTCGGGCGGAAGAAGCAAGGAAGGCGACGGCGATCAGCCAGCCAATGAATTCCGGATTTGAACTGAAGTGCCGGGGCTTGTGGAACTGATGCCACTTCCGCCCCCAGGAGGCCGCTGGCCGTGGCCTCCTCATTCATCCTGCGGCTGGAGTCGCCATGGGCAGCTTACTGCAGTTTATGAGGCTGGTGGGGCAACTGAAGGTGAGCGGAATCCCAGCGGGACAACCCAGTGCAGGGGCAGCCAGAGGCGCTGGGTGCCTGGAGCGCGAGGGAAGCCCCGGTGCAGTCGCAGAAAGCCCCTCCACGCCAGATCTGCTAGGAAAGAGTCCGGGGGCTCGATTAGCGCTGCGCCTTCTTTGCGTGCACCTTGCTCACCCGCCTAGCCGGCAGGATGAGCGTTGTGCCCTCCTGGCTGGCATCATGGAGGAAGCTGTTGCAAAAGGGGCGATGGCGGCAAAGGACCCGAGGGAGGCGAGGTAACAATGACAAGCAGATGTTTAAAGCTCACCGGCGCTGCTGCAAAAGTCGTGGGCTGAGCTCAGAGGGGAGCGATGGTGCCTGCTTGCGGAATGGAATTCCCCGGTTGCCGTAGACACGCACAGGCTGATAGAACTGGAAAGGGCTTGGAGGTCGTCTGGTCCTCCTTGGTCTGGTCCTGCTCAGAGCAGGTAGCTGCTGCAGCACCCTGACGGGTGAATGGCTAGGCTCTTCCGGGAAACTTCCAATGGGGAAAGGCCCCGATAGACCGTTCCAGTCCTGGACAGCGCTTCCAGTTAGGAAATTATTCTTCATGCCTCTCTAGCCCAAGAGTGTCAAACTTGTTTCATACTGCAGGCCAAATAGCATTCAGGATGCCTGCGGTTGGTCGGAAGTGATGTCATTTAAGCAGGACGTGATGTCATTAATCAGATCATGACCAGAAATAAACACTTTTTTTCTCAGCCATTAGCTGCAAATGACAGAAGATAAAATATGCAAATCTTTGAAGCTATGGAAGGGCCCACTTATTATGTGTGCAGTCCTTTCAGCAGTGACACCTTAGTGCAGCTCAGCAGCTGATGGTAGTGCTGGGAGAGCCTTAGGGCTGAATAGAATAAAGAGTCTCTGAGGACTGCTTCCAGCCCCCAGGCCTTATGTCTGACACCCCTGCTCTAGCCTAACTCTACTTTTCCATGACTAGATGACTGACTGTATGAGTGCAATAATGTTTGTTTCTTATTTTTATTTATATCCCACTCTTCACTATATTGTCCCAGGGCAACTCGTCCTTTACTGTATAAAAGACAATAAAACAATGGCAAAAAGAACCACTTTATTTCCAAGCAGCAGTAGACCTCAGTGACATCTGTCCCAAGGCCCAGGGAAACGAGTGTAGTGGTTTTTTATGATGGGGAGAATGGCGATTGGTAGCATCTCTTGGGAAAGCATTCTAAATGGGAGAGGGGCAGCAACACAGAGAGATCTATGCATTTCAGTAGAGAGCTTTTCTTCATGAGCTGGATAAACAGAAGTAAAATGAGCAGGGTTTTTTTATCGCTTTCTCTCATCTAGAGGGTACCACGGACAGGCTGGGTATACAGAAAAGTGGTGAATCCAGAGAGTGTCTCAGATCATATGTACAGGATGGCAATCATGGCTATGGTAACTGAAGATAAAACACTAAATAAAGACAGGTATGTATACTAAGAATGCTGGACCTTTGACCCTCCTTTAATGGACACAGGGAATTGCAGATTATGGTCTTAATCCGGAGAATGCCCTGAAGTCCCACAGAATTCCATAGGAATTAAATGAGCCATGATTGATTAATCTCAATGGTATCAGTGGGGTATGAATGACTGATTTTCTCAGGGTTTGTTTGTTTGCAAGGGTAAACCATCAGGAGTGCAGACTTCTATACTTGCAATTAACAGCAAAATCAGAAGTGTTGTTATTGGTTGCACTGATTCCGTGTTATCTAGGTGAATCAAAAAGGGCTATCTTTTTTAACCCTACTTTAATGTGTAAACCCTACTTAGAATGGGACATTGGTGGGTGCAACCCATTTCTCATCATAACCCTGCTGCAGAGTCCTTTTTTAATTGTGTTCTTTTATTTTCCTCAAAGATTAGCACTTCTAATGTGCAAAAGACTTTGTATTCTTGATTGTCTTCCCAGTATCTCTGAGAGAGAACTATAATGCCTATTGGATCAACTTAAAACTACATTTAAAAAAAAAATGAATGAAACAACATTTTATTCATCCAAAACAACAGAGGTAGAACCCCAGGAATGCATTTTTATCTCTGCATGCAATAAAGTGAAATAAAATCAGGACACAGAACCTATTTTTGGATGAATTAATATAAGTATCATATAGCTATTGATTGCAATTTTATTGTATTGTCAAGTTTAATCATGAAGCAGGCGGATTTTTGTGTTATTTCATAATCTATTATGACCAACAAAACAATGCATGATCTTTTGAGTTTGTCAGAACTTCAGGCTAGAAATCAGAGGCATTCTAACAGTAATTGGAAATAATTTTCTAGATCTATTTTGGTGCACATAGATATTGTTCATCTGCAGATTTCTGCACACCTCTTTATACAACTGATGTAGGCATGAAATAGATAGAAAGTCTGATCCTTGAACATGTCTCTCTTTTCCAGATGTATACGATTAGCTCTTGTTCATGATATGGCTGAATGTATTGTTGGTGATATTGCACCTGCTGACAACGTTCCCAAAGAGGAGAAACACAGACTCGAAGAGGTTGGTAAGGTGGCACATATAGCTTAATGGTGCACAGAAAAGAAAAGAGCAGGACTAGGCCTGCTGGGAAGATCCTCAATAGTATTGTCAGTCTCATAATTTATCATTTTTCTCTAGTTCAGAAAAATTTGTGGCAGGTGGATCCCAAGGGACCACCATTTTCTGAACCTCTGTAAGTTAAGACTATTGATGTTTTCTGACAATCCAGTTTGAGACAAAACATGGTTGGGTAAAGTTGACCTGATAAATCAACAAGTTTTAGATAGTGACTTTTCAACGCCACTATACAATATTAGCCAGCAGAGGGCACAGTCTTGTTTTCTACTTTCAGAGAAAAGGTATGATACAGTCAGTCCTCTTTATATGCAAACTTGCTATCTGCAAGGAATTGCTACTTTCCTTGTTATCTGTGCTCTTGTCCTTGTTATCCACTGTGCATAGACCTTCCAAAGGCTGCAGGGACCTTCAGAGTGGCACTTGCAACTGGCCATGTTTAAGGGGTCCAGCCTGGTTGCAGTTGCCATTCTGAAAGATCCCTGCAGCCTCTTCCAGAGACAATCTGGAAGGTCTCTGCAGCATTCAGAGCTCTTTTAGCACTTCTTGCTGTACTCTCGACTTCCTAAGCTCTTGACTCAGAGCTCTTGACTTCCTAAGGATCTCTGCGGGATTATTTTGATGGCAGATAAGGTACCCCTTTCACCTAACCCAGTTGATCCCATAAAATCAGTGGTTAGTTATCAAAATAGAATTTGGTGTCCACAAGGTTTTCTAGGAAGCTAACCCTAGTGGATAATGAGGAGTGACTGTATATTGAATTCTTGTGTAGCAGTTATCAGCTGAAGGGAGCTTCAACCTTTAAAGCAGATTCAAACACATTATTTCTGAGATGGTACAGCTGTACCACTGACTGTGTACTGCCCCAGATAATCCCTAATTTCATAGAATATTAGAATTAGAAGTGATCTTGCAGGTAATCTAGTCCAACCGACTGCTCAGCTCAGACATCCACAGCTGTGCTTCTCAAAGCCATCACTTTTTAGCTGGGAAGCAATAGCCAATAATACCCCTTTAAGAGGCAGAGAGAGGGGGGAGGCAGCAACGCTATTCCCAGGATCACGCTGCTGTCCTGACCAAAGGGGCATATTTTAAACTTGCCCCTTGCAGCCTGGCCTCCAGAGGGTGTGGGAAGCCCTTGGGACACCACCACAGAGCTCCCTAAGCCCCACAATGTTGTAAAAATGTGATTACAACCCACTTCCGGTTTCATGATCGCAACCCAGAAGTGGGTTGCAGCAGCATTTTTACAACATTGCGAGGGTTGGGGAGCCCTGCGAGGGTGTCCCCCCATCCCTCTGGAGGCCAGCGCTGCGAGGGGTGAGTTAAAAATAAGCCCCTTTGGTCAGGACAGCAGATTCTGGGGATCACATTGCTACCTTTTCCCCGCCCCCCACAACTACTTACAAGGTTCCAAACTCCCTTGCAGGAGTTTAGGAACCATTGATCTATACCAGTCTTGGCAGATGGCAGCCTCTGTTTGAAAACCTCCAATGAATTCCACAACTTTCTTAAGGAAGATTTGCGCTTTGAAAGCTAAACTCTTATAAAAATGTATTAGTGTGCCATGTTAAATGGATCAAAGGAGAGGGGAAGATTCCAGAAACTCAGTTTGGGCATTTGAAAACCTCAAGTAAATTTGTGGGTTCTGTTTTTCAGGAAGCTATGAAACATTTGACCCAATTGCTGTCAGAAGACATGAGAAAAGAAATTTATGAACTTTGGGAAGTAAGTTTGACAGGAAAATGTATGTATGCATTACATTTATATCTTGCCCGTCTTCCATTTCAAAACTTGAGGCCGCACACATGGTGGTTTCCAGGTAATTATCCTTCCATATCTATACCTATTTCCATTCAGTGAGGTGTCTATCCTGTGTGTTCTCAGACCAGGCCTGGGTTCACTCTCTTAAATATTATTTTTGTCATTTCAACAGAGTTTTTAAAATATTGCTTATAGAAATAAGTATGTAATGATTGCTTTTCACTATCGTAGCTTTTGGAACAATTGCAAACAAACTGAAACAATTGTTCTAAGGCAAGCCATTGCAATTTGTAAGCCAGCAAGCCAACATATCTGTCCTTCAGAGACTTGATGACCTTCCTTGGTTTTGCAACTTGCCTATTATCATAAAATCCAGGAGGATTGCCCAGCAACTGCAAAAGTCGGAAGACAGTTGCCCATAGCTGGTAAGCTATTTTGGTCTTGATGTGGCACAGCCAGTGTAATCCTAGCATAGGGCATTAGACATCTTTAGTCCTGTTGAAATGGCTTTGATCCAGACTTTTCCCAACATGGAATTTCATAAAAACAGTTACTTCGTGTAAAAACAGTTACAGATACTTATCCCTGAAGGACTATAATTTGGCATGATTATTTTTGCAAAAGTAAAATCATATATTTAAAGCAGGCTAAAGCTTACCAATGCATGAGAGCTGGGCAGGTGGGAGGAGGTAAACTTTCAAGTCCTGAGGTCAGAAGACCAACGAATATGTTTCTGGAAATACATTGATTTGTTTTAATGTATAACATTAGGGCAACCTGCTGAGATTTTGTTCATAAAAAGAGTTTGCCTAAGATCTTGCAAGTCCACAAAATGTTAAACTGAACATCTTATACTTAAATAAAAATATTTTGAATGTGGATTTTTAAAGGGAGGCACTAATTAATATTGGCTTCCATGTATGTCTCCCTCTTGTATTCCAATAATTGCTTCTTATGATGCGTAAACCATTCTAATAGACTGTGTTGCATGAAACTCTACAGTCCCTAACTCTGGTAGCCTGCGGGAACGTTCATCACAACGTACATCCCTCTTAGATGGTAAATTTCTGGTTAATTAGGAACATAGCTCTCTCTCTCTCTCTCTCTCTCTCTCTCTCACTCACTCACTCACTCACTCACTCACTCACACACCCCTGTAATGCTATATGCACCTTCCAGAGTAAGGTGCAATAAAACTGGGTTTCATATATCATAATGAGGAGCCTACAGCTTTATCTACAGTATCCTAGAAATGAAATTAATGTCAATTTTATCTTTGATATAGATTTTTTTTTACTTCTTCTGGGAACTGGCAGGAGGTTAAGAGTTTAGCTCCTTTACAGTTTCTCCATATTTATCGTGCCATTAGCTACCTTTTTGCCTTTGTACAAGAGCCGTTTCCAAACTCCTACTTCCGCCCACTAAGAACCATGCTCTTTTCAGCTTTCTCATTAAAAGTCCATTTCAATCAGCACATTTGGTCGCATGTGGTTTGTGCCTATAGGATAATTGAGGTGCACAGTGTCATGACTCTGGCACTCAGGGATCTGTGTAGCATGATGGAGGACTTTAACCTGTAGGACATTAAACTTCATAGAGGATTGCTTAACTCTATTTTAGAGCAACGTTATGAAATATTGAGCCACAGTCTAATGCACAGTTATATGCAACCGGTGGCCGAAACCTAACCTGCACTGGAACAGGATATTTATCCCCTTACCCCAAGTAATGCCCCAGCCAACCCTATGGGGTTACTCGGATCTGTGCCAGCAAAATATCTGGTGTAAGAGCAGGCTGTCTGGGAGGGGGATTAGGATACAACCTAGCCCAGATTCTCAACTTCTCTCATAGTTCCTTTCAGAACGGATGTTAAACCACTTCGAGTCTGTCCCGCACTTCTAAAATAGAGCCTGAAGGTGCAGTTAATATAACTGAGTGTTAAGAGTGTTGTGACAAGTTCATTTCCATGAATACAACTTTTGTTAGAATTTGCTATATAAACTTGCTAAATAGACAAAGACAGTTTCCTCCAGTTACACACAACCGAAGGGGCTGCAGTGCTTATGCAGTGAAGTGGAACTTTGTACATCCTTTCCATGTGGTGAGGCGCAATACTGGGTGTTCTGAGGGCTCTCGCGCACAAGCTCCCCACACCCAGAGAGTTCTTCACATTGCCGTTGCAAGAGAAGCATGAAGAATTCTGTCAGTGTTGAAGCTGCTGCTCCCCCTGCATTGCCCAGTAGGTGTCCCCGTAGCTTATCAGGTTGTGGAAGTGGGGAAGGCAGCAGTCCTTCCTTCTCTGGTGGGCATCTGGAATTTTAACACCGAGCCTTGCTGGTTGGATGCTGGTTGGATGTCGTCTGTTTCCGCTTCCCTTGCCACAATTGTCTGGTAAACGCTAATCAGGATGAGGGAGGAACCAAAATGTTAGGGTGAAGCAACCGAAATTTAAAATGGGGCTCCACCAAAGGAAGAAGACTGTTGCAGTCTCCCCTCCCCTCCCCTCAGTAAGCTGTGGGAATACTTACTGGGCAAGGGGGGGAAGCAGCTACAGCAGATCCTAGCAAGCAGCATAAAGGAGACCACTTGCAAGTTCTCCTTTCTGGTGCCAGTGTGTGCCAAGGGGTATGGGGGCTTTAGGGGTTGGTCAGGTGGCTCCTTGGTCATTGCCTGATCAGATCAATTTCTGATGCTGCCTTGAGGCCCAAATATGCACTGCCTTCTGCAAATTGTATGTGACACAGGATATGCCTCTGGTGCGTCAATATACCCAGTGGCACCTGATCTTTCCATCTCAATAAGAGGGTTAATCTTTCCTTTTTTATTTTCTCTTTTTGCACATCCCATTTAGGAATATGAACACCAGTCTAGTGCAGAAGCAAGATTTGTAAAAGAGCTGGATCAGTGTGAGATGATACTTCAAGCCCTTGAGTATGAAGAGTTAGAGAAAAAACCTGGGAGACTGCAAGACTTTTATGATTCAACTGCAGGCAAGACAGCATTTTTTCCTAAGAATTTAAATGTGTACCTTTCAGAACCATTCCACAATTATAATAATGCCTAAAAAACCATTCTGAATGCCTCCCCCATTCCAAACAGCCTTTGACTCAACTAAGGGCATTTCCATTTGGAAACACAAATAATGTGTGCATAATCCATTTGCGATTTGGCCAGTGGTGGTTTTGCCTGAAATTCAGAATCAATATTAAAGTGTAGGTAGCTGATATATTGCAGTTAGCCTAAATGTGATTACCTTTCCATAGTGAACTTCCAGAAAAATACCTTTCCTGCACTTCTGGAGGCCTTTCTTGCACTTCTGGAACACCTCCAGACATGACTAGAGAACATCTCCAGTCATGCCCACAGGTAGTAGTGAACCATCCTGTGGATTGGTTCGGGGGGGGCAGTTGGGAACAGATCCCCCACAGAAACTGAGGTTCCACCTGTATTACTATTCTTCATTTTGATTCCTGGGTACTCCTTTTTTTTTTTTTACTTCTGAGTACTCCTTGTGTGTTAAAAGAAAAATCAAGACACAAATGAAAAGAGCTACTTTAGATGAACACCAGATTGTCCATGATTTTCTTTTTGATTTGAATTCACCTCACTCACATCATCATCTACACTTGCATACACCAAAAAACAAAAAAACCATGATCTGGCTTGCCTATTTGGCATGGTCAACTGCTTTTTAAAAAACTTGTTTCTTGAACTCCCTTAAGCATGCAGAACTTGTTTTGTTATTCATCCTGGCTCATGTCACTGGCACTTGAAGTGCTTCCCTGAGCTAGTCTCATCAGTGCAGGTTCCAATCTCTACCATCAACAGCTTCATTCTCCCACCTGACCAAGCTATATTGCCCTACTGAAATTTGTAGAATGAACTGCAAAGATTAAAGTAAAGCGGGAAGAGTGGTACTTATGGTGAATTCCCCTTCTCAGTGTTATATGGCAGAGTCAGTGGTCTTGAGTGCTGGGTAGCTCCTCCTCCGGCAGCAAGTCAGAGACAGAAATCTGAGAGGGAGAGGGGCTCCCTTCATGCGCCCGGTCTGTAACAAGCAGCTGAAGAGGCAGTGCCCCTCAAAGAGTGAGCAACAATCCCTTCTGGAGGGGAAACCCCACGGGCCCTGTAAGCCTCCCAGGATAGCCTCCCACATCCAACTAGATATAGTGGATGAAGACACCTTGGAACCCAGTCTAGATGCCTTGTAGGCCACGAACATGGCCTCTGAGAATCGAAATGAAGACATGCGCGAGATGTAAAAACTTAGTGCACTACGCACATCCAAATTGTGCCACTCTTTCCTTAGAATGAACAGGATTAGGACAGAAGGAGGGGAGAACTCTCTCTTCTGACCTATGAAAGAGAGAGTTGACCTTTGGCATAAATGCCGGATCTAGGCGTAAGGTGACGCACTCCTCTGAAAACCTACACAACTCCTTAGCCACAGACAAAGCTGCCACCTCCAAAACCCTTTGTGCTGATGTAATCCCCACCAGAAAAACAGTCTTAAGAGCATCCTTAAATTGCAAGATGCCACGGGCTCAAAGGGTGCTCTGGACAAAGCCTTAAGAACCAAGGGAATATCCCAGGAAGGAGCACGATGAACAGCTCATGGATTAAGCAGCGCCACCCCCCTGAGAAACTTCCTGACATGGGGATGAGAGGACAGAGCCCTGCCCCTAGGGTATCCCAAAATAGAGGAGATAGCAGAGACCTGTCTCCTGAGTGTGGCTGTGCTCAAGCCCTTATCTAAACTAGATTGAAGGAAGACTAGCAAACCCCCAACCTTAGGGTTAGAAGGGGAGACCTAATGGGACCTACACCACTCAGACAAAAACCCTCCAGGTATATGAGTAAACCCTGTTCGTGGAGGCCTTTGATCAGAAAGAAGTGTCTTCAGAACAGATTCTGAACACCCTAGTCCCTCCTGCTCAGACGCTAGGCAGTAAGACTGAGTAACTCTGGCTGAGGATGAAGGATGGGGTCCTGACTGAGGAGGTCCTTGCTCAGGGGCAGTCACAGAGGGGGGAGGATCCACAGCTCTAGAAGAGCCAGAAACCAGAGTCACCTAGGCCAATGAGGAGCCACCAGCACAAGATCAGCCTCCTCCTGCTTTAACTTTATTAGGACCCTCGGGATCAAACACACTGGTGGAAATTCTGTACGCCTTTAGGCCAACTGAGATAGAGAGCGTTTATGCCCTCTGATCCCTCTTCTCGTCCCCTCGAAAAGAACCTTCTGACCTGATGGTTTGCCTGACTGGCGAAGAGGTCCAGGACCATGGTCCCGAACCTCCTGGTCAGAAGCCTGAACACTCTTGGGTGAAGCTGCCACTCGGCCTGAGACACCTCCTGATGGCTCAGCCAGTCCGCCAGCATGTTGTCTGTCCCTTTGACAAGTTCTGCCCTGAGAGAGGCCAAGTTCTTCTCTGCCCACAGAAAGATTTGACGTGACAGGACCTGGAGAGACGATGACTTGGTCCCTCCCTGTCTGTTCAAATAGGCCCTGGCAGACATGTTGTATGTGTACACCCGTACTGAGCAACCCCTTAGTACTGAGCTGAACCCCTGCAAAGCCAGGAAGATCGTTTTCAGCTCCAGCCAATTGATACTTCTCTTTGCTTTTGCAGTAGACCAGAGACCCTGAAGAACTAGATAATCCATATGTGTCCCCCATCCCCTCAGACTTGCATCCGTAAACATGATCTTTTCCACCCCCACCCTGATGGGGGAACCCTGATCCAGTCTGAGAGGCTGAGTCCACTGTAACAGGTCCCTCTTGGCGGCAAGGTTGATAGGGAGTGTCCTTGTCCTGCTCTAAGCAATAAGGGACTGAAATGGCAGGAGAATATGATGAAGAGATCTGGCCCAAGGGATTATGTCTTGGCATGATGTCAGCATCCCCAGTAGTCTTGTCAAAGACATTAGGTCCCAGGAGGGTGCATGAAATGTCTGAAGCAAGAGAGAAGAAATCCTCTCCCTCATGTCCTGGGAAAGGAACACCATGTGTGAGCGTGTATCTATTAGAGCCCCCAGATGTTCCAGCGCCTGAGAAGGTGACAGGCGGCTCTTGGGAAACTTCATGAGAAACCTGTGCCTGACCAAACACTGAACAGTCTGATCCAGATGTAGTGTCGCTTGCTCCAGGGATCTTCCCTTCACCAAGATGTCATGTAAATAAGCGAAGGTGGCTATGCCCTGAAGTCTCAGATGAACAAGGAGCACCACGAGGACCTTGGTGAAAACCCGGGAAGCTGTCAACAAGCCAAACGGCAACCTCCGAAACTGGAAATGACGGCCCTGAAAACTGAATCTGAGGAATCTCCTGTGACGGGGAGGATGGCTATATGAAGGTACGCCTCCTGTAGATTTAGGGACGCCAGGAAAGCCCCCTTGTCCAGGGCAAGGACAATAGATTTTAGCTTTTCCATCTTGAATCTGTGACGTGTGACCCATTTTAAGAGGCACAAGGGGACCCGAGCCTGTACGAACCTGTCCGGTGGCACAGAGCAGCATTCTATGGAGTACCCCGATTGCACAATCTCTAATACCCACTTGTGGGTGGTAGTCTGCAAAGCACTGAAGCCAACCCGATTTGGCAATGGGTCTTCGGCGTCATTGCTGCTTGGGCTTCTTGTTGGGGTAGGATCCCGAGGGCTGAGACGGACGTGGCTTGTAGAAGGCTTGTGGGCCTGCCAGGTGGAACGAGAGCCTTGGTAGGACTGACCGGCAGAAGAGGCTCCACCCTGCTGGCAAAAGGGGTGAAAGGGCCGTTGATGTTTGAACCCCTGACGCTGACCCTTTCCTCTTTCCCTGGTAGGCAAAACCTTTTTCTTACCCCTGGACTCTACCAAAAGAGGATCCAGGGCCTCTCCAAATAACTTGCCCCCCTGGAACGAGACTCCGACCACCCTGGCATGAGAAGTGGAATCCACGTCCCAAATGTGCAGCCAGACACTGCGCCTAGCAGCCACCTCAGCCCCCATAGCTCTGGCAGACCATTGTGTAGCGTCCAAAGAAGCATCTGAAGCAAAGGCTGCAGCAGACATCAGCTTTTGAAGATTCTGCTTAGCCTGAGGCGGGGACATCAACATTCTTAAGCATCTCTCTTAACCACAAGTATGAAGCCCTTGAGAAAAGAACCCATAATGGATGCCCTCAATGCACAGGATGACGCCTCAAAGGCTCTTCTGGCAGCAAGCTCTATGCGTCTGTCCACCGAATCTTTTGGAAGTCCCTCCGCATCAGCATGTAGCACAGAAGGGGACCCCAAAGCCGCTACAGGAGCATCCACAAGTGGCAATTTAAGCTTTTGCATAAAGTCAGGCATCAGCGTGTAAAACTTTGCAGATGGCTTACGAGGTTCCTTGCCCTTGGCAGTGTGGCCCCATTCCTTATCAATCACCCTCTTGAACAGCTCCAGTATAGGAAACCTGGACAGTGATTCATGCTGTCAAGGGAAAGCTGCAGAAGCCCCCCAAGTCTTGTCAACATCTGTGTCCTTGGACTCCTTTTGACCATCCAACTCAAGGACACGAACCACCTTAGCGGCCATTTTATTAAACATATCAGGGGAGAATAAACACACCTCTTGTGGTTCGCCCTCATACTCTTCTTCAGACAACTCACCCTCCTCAGCCGAGGAAAAAATAGAGTCCAGCTCCTTATCAAGATAATCCTTATCAAGATTATCCTTATCTCAATCTTGGAGCCCATGTTGTCAGCACTAGGTGATCTGGGTCTCTTAGGAGGGGGAGGCTGAGCAGAATCCATAGCTTTATCTGCCGTAGACGTAGAAGCCCCAACATCCAGATGGGCAGGAGGCGGGGGCAAAGCAGCCTTTGCAAAAGGTGCTGTGGCTTGGGCCATTGTTCTAGCCACCACCCGCATAATCCTCCATATCAGCCCAGGTAAGGTCAGCTACGAGCTGACCTTGCCATAGCATTCCTTTCTTCTTCTTCTTTTACTCGGGCTGCAGAAAACAACATCCCCCAGTAGATCGCCGAATCAAACGCCTACCTTCAGGGGCCAAGCTCTGATGCCCTACTCAGCAGAATGTGCACCAAGCCCCAAAATGGCGACTGCGTCTGCTGCAGTGATGTTCCGAGCCCCAAAATGGCTGCCACGTAGATTTCCCTCCCTGCCAGAGCAATTGCCACTTGAAAGAAACGAATGGAGGTAAGCCTCCACAGGGACCACCAAGGAAATTAGCCCGGTCGGGCAAGCTGATCGCTGCTCGTGCGCACGGCCGATGACCAAGCCCTTCAGCGCTTCGCCTGTGCGGCAGAATAATCAAAATGGCGTTCGCGCCAAAAACTTAAAGGGCCGGTCACCTTAGATCACTAGACCCAATGCCCTAGTGCTGTCAAGAGAGCGGTCCCAGGCGAGCTGGTACACCCCAGCAGTGCCCAGAGTCCAGACGCCCACTGCAGAAAATGCCAAGTTCCACAAAAACTTCAGTCTTTGTGTCTCTTTATGGAGAACCTCAGATTCCTGTATGACCAGCCCAGAGGCAAAGTCTGGGCACATGAAGGGAGCTCCTCCCCCTCGCAGATTTCTGTCTCTGACTTGCCTGCCAGAGGAGGAGCTACCCAGCACTCAAGAACACTGACTCTGCCATTAGAACACTGGAGAAAGGCATACCTGTAAGAGATTTATTTTATCCCTCCCACTCCCCACACACCATAGGTTTAGCAAAGCATATTAAACAAGACACACCAGCACAGGACAGCAGGTTGATACATAATTGTGTTGGATAACTGCTCAACATTAAGGGATTTTTGGTTGCAAGAAAATGTTAGCAATGCCATTGCCTTCTTCTTGCATAGGGCAAAATGAGAAAACATGTTAACCGTGATCTTTTGGTCCACAGGAAAATTTAGTCATCCTGAAATAGTTCAGCTTGTATCATCAATAAATTCGGAAAGGAACACAAAAATAGCTGCAGCGAACAGTGATCCTCCATCTTGAGTGCCTTTTGAGATGCTTTCAGTTGTATTTAAAATAAAACATTTTATGACTCCTGTAGTATATGGTGAGATTGCATTATTCTGTTATGAATACAGATCTTTAGTTAAGCTCTACATTTTTTTCCATAAATGAGCCATATGTGATAAGTCCCCAAAATGCATTGAAAGGACTACCTCAGAAACATAAGATGAACAGTTCATCTAGCTCAAGGTCTCCTTAAATCACATTGATTTCAGTACATTAAGCATGTGTGTAAATCTCAGCCATTGAAATCACAGGGACTTATACGCTTAAACACACTGCTGGATTGTACTGTGTTAGACTTGCTGAGAGTTGGCTGATAGCCACTCTAAGTAATCTCATTTCTACCATTGTAGGTGGCCATAGGAGAAATACATTTAGCAATCACTTTGCTGGCATCTAGGTAAAGCATTAAGAAGGTCTCTAGTGACTGATACACAGGCTTTTGCAGACAGGATGTCCATGTTAATAAGAACTATTTAGTTCCTAATAAACTCCGTGAGGCCCCTGAGCACTCACTTCATTATCAGTGCTGGCTAGTTTATAAACACAACCAAGGAAATATAAGTCCGTGTCATCTGAACAAGCTAAGGTCCTACCTGAGAGCAGACATGCTAGTCCATGCAGGCTGGCCACCGCAGCAAGCAGGTGGCTTCACGTGCCAGTAAGTCAGCGGAGGAGAGGGGTGAAATGGGGTGGCAATAGAGCAGAGATGAGGGCAGAGCAGGGGTGGGAAGGGAGCAATATTGGCAGCAGTAGCACACACCACTATCCATTCCCCCTTCCCACCCTCTACTCGGTCTCCCAACGCAGCAGGCTGGCAGGGGCTTACCCTTGGGCAAGGGAACAAATATTCCCTTACCCATGAGGCAGCTTCCAGAGGCCCAAATTCCCCCACAATATATAGTGTATGCCATGGTGCTTCAGCTGCATCACCGTGAAGGAAGCTGTGTTGGATTGGGCTTAAAATTTATTAATTTTAATACAAACTCATTAAAAAAATTTTTTACATGATCTACTTGTTCCCATTTGTCCTTATAAGTTACTTCTATTTTGAATATTAATTTGAGCGTCTTATAGTAAAGCTGTTTGTTCAAGTATATCCATACATATACATATATCCACAATTATATCCACACACACATACATCAAATGGGGGAAAGAAAAATAACGGGAGTCAGCTGGGTCTGAACTTTTGTGGTGAAATGCCTCCTTGTAATGCTGAGAAGCCCTTTGCACTGACGGGGAACAAAACTGCCCTTTAAGTAAAGCAGCACATGCAGGATACACTCTGTGTGGCAGGTTTCCATACTCGCGGATTTGATTAGCGCAAAGGTCTCTAGCTACTCGTATTTAGAAGCTGGGGCTGAAGCATCAGAAGAAATTCACTAAGAGCACAATCCTAAGCTGGAGTTAGGCTGGCAGTTAAGCCAGCAAAGTTTGGCCAGCACACTATGAAGTATGTTGGACCACTCTCGGAGACAGAGAGGCCAGCACACAGACGTGTGCCATCCTCCCTGACTCCAAGAGTGGTCCAAACATGCTTAACGGTGGCCCTTGTGCCAGCCAAACTTTGCTGGCGTATTTGTGCCAGCCTAACTGTGCCAGGTTAGGAATGCGCTTTATGTTTGGCACAATGTTTAGGATCAGCTTGTTTTGCAGCAAGGAAGACTGAGGTCCAGTTATCAGTGGCTTGGGAAGCCTTTCTCCTCATTACCCTGGCAACCCAACCATGTCAGTAGCCAACTGCTTCTGTCCTTGAGGAAGTTTTACAAGAAAAGTTAACTTGAAGAATCCAATTTCTTTCTCTGTGTTAAAGCTTATTGATACATTTTTATATCAATACAAAAAATAAGCCTGCAGCAATACCCCGCCCCTTCACAAGATATCCCACCTCTCTTCATGGCCGAAATTCAGTAAACGTGTTCTTTGTAAGATATGGAGAATTATGAAGAATGTGCACACCACTTTTGTCTTGCTAAGGGCACAATCCTAACCAACTTTCCAGCACTGAGATAAGGGCAATGCAGCTCCAAGGTAAGGGAACAAACATTCCCTTACCTTGAGGAGGCCTTCGTGACTGTCCCTCAACTGCAGGATGCAGTACATGCCCCATTGGCACAGCTGTGTCAGTGCTAGAAAGTTGGTTAGGGTTGCGTTTTCAGTTGTAAAGCAGTGCATTTGGAAAAATGGATTCAGGCAAGTTGACAAGAAAGCTTTTTTCTTCATCTAGGCTGCCTCCGTTAAAATGAATGTTTAAGTAACAAGTCAGTTCCTACTGTAGAATGGCAGCTAAGTGCTGCTTAACTTATTTCTGCATACTCCAGGTCTTACACAGTTTACTTTTTGATAGTGAAGAAACGTTTTCATTCTGAGTGGAGGAAAAATAAACAGTTTATTGAGAACAAATAAGCATTTTTGCTGTGCTACTGAAAGCTGAATTCAAATGGAACAATCCACCAAGGCTCAGTTATTCAGATGAAGGTTGTAGAACAGAAGCTGAAAGACTTCCACAATGACACGTCTAGTGCAGTCTGATCTTGAAAAAGTAAAGCCAGTAGCATGTGTAGAAGTGGAAGGAAATAAATTGAAGGAAGAATAAGAGAAATACAACATTTCAAAACTAGTAATTTGAGCAATATATTATTTGAACTGCTCATTGAAAAATTTAAAACATAACATATATACACATATTGATAAATCTCCACATTGTACAACTCTGGCAGAGGCCATTTTCAAGAGCAATACAGCCTTATCGTGTAAAAGCAGGATGGGAAAGAGAAACAGCTTGTCCACATACTTAAGACTCAGTTATTTTCTCCATGCCACTAAGTGCACAGAAATGCCAATGAACCAGATTGTATACAGAGACAGATAGTGGCTGTTTCCACGAAGGTAGCTGCAATTTTCCAGCTGATTTTTATCAGGAAAATGTTGGCTGTCTGGTTCGTACTAATGCTTCTGTACATTCCATTGTGTGGAAAAAATAAGCAGAGCTTACATCTGCAAATTGGTCCTAAGCTGTGGGGTGGAGACAGCCGTTGGCACCTCTACAGTCTAACACTGAAGCTCTTCATCTGTTTCTGGCAGCCGAGTGCTTGAGACAGAACTCTGGGCACTCGCATGGGCAGTAGAATTAAGGACTTCTTCGAAACTTCCTCCACTATGGCTCGCACTTCCAACTTTGGTCTGAAAGAAATGAGCAAGCCACTTAAGTCACATTTTATTCAATGAATGGGCTCAGTCGTCTCCCCTCAGCCAAATAAATGCTTAGGACCATTATAACCACATGGGGCTTAGCGACCTTCACTGCTTAGAGAGTTAATTCCATGTCATCTTTTGTTTCAGCAGTTCAAGATTAGAATCATGGTGGTGAGTGACTTAAGAAAAAGAGGCACACAAGAAATGAATGTTGAAAATGGTTCTCTTTGCAATACATGATTTTAGGTTGTGCCAGATTGAGAATTATCCCTACTGATGTTTACAAAGTGTAAGAGGCAAGGTTAAAATCAAATGTTAATATGAAACACAGCAATTCGACCAAGGTTGGATTTCTATTGTAAATTCAGTTCTGTGTGTTTTACTAAAACCCATTTTCAAATCTAGAGAACAGGTTGACTTGGGGGAAACTTTGAAAACGAGATGCAATGTCACTTTTTAATCAGTGGGTGTTTTTTTTTTGCCATAGGTCAGTCTTCTAGTTTTGCATTTTCTAACATTTTACAGGAAAGTGACTTGGTTAACACAGACGTCATAAAAAAAGAAAAGTTAATACTGGACCCCAGGTAAAATGAAAACTGTAGATGAAGCTGCAGTGGTTTGCATTACTGGCAGATTGCCATGTGGCATTCAAACAGCCAGAGCTTCAGTAAATTCCACAGCATGAAGTCCAACCTGCCTTTGGCACAAGTGCCAGTGCTAACTAAGCAGGCAAACTTCAACAAGGACACCCAATGTCATAGCACCCAATGTCATATTTAATTACATTTCAGTTAGTCTCTTCCAATCTGCATTTTTGGGAGCAAGTGGCAACCCTGTCCTGAAATGTATAGTGTCAGAACTGTATCTCAATTTCCAATAACTTTGTTTGAAGCAGAATCTAATGAGAATAATCATTTTATAAGGAAATTTTCAATAAGTAGAGAATTTTTTCTTTAAAAACAGGTACATTTAATTTTAAAGTTACAAAATTGCAGCTATTTTAGCAGCACTTTATTTCTACATACTATGAAGCTCCTCACTTTCACCCTATTTAGACTGTAAGAGCAGCCTTCTGTCCCTTTATTTCCTTGCAAAGTGCCACATACATGGATAACACTATATAAACAATATTCTTACTTGCATTTAGATCTCTTTTTTCCATAACAACTGATAATAAAAAAGTTGGTTTAGTATTTTTTGTTGATGATATCAATTATTGTTGCGGTGGCAACTGTTACCCTATAGTTCCTACTTAAGAACTACCCCATAGTTCTTAATGGAATAGTAATAGCATTAACAACTGAGAAAGAAAGGCTCAAACATTTATATAAATGTAGCTTTTGAACACAAGTACACACAGAAAAACTTTCCTGCTTTTAATGAAAGGGCTAGACTCGACTGATAGCCTCTAGGGAAAGAGTCTCACATCTGTAGCACAGCCATCATGGGTATCCCTTGTGTGTAACGACTGAACTAGGAAGATAATTAGGCTGATCTTAAAAGGTAATGCTAGAATAAAGGCAAGAAGGTTGCTTCTCAGATACACAAGGCATTCCTAGGTTGCATGAAGGTTTATATACCACTTTTCATCAAGTGTAGTTTACAAAGTGGTTTTCACAGCAAAAATCAATCCAATGGTTGTTAAACTTATTAACTTGCACACAAGCACGGAACTGAAGGAACAATCAACAACTGATCACAGGGTGAAATGGTGACTGCTCCAAATCCTTGATCCATTTTCAGTGAGCAGCGGCAGACCTACCCTTTCCCTCCACTACTGATCCATACCTTAAGGCTTATGACAGTGGTCTCCACCTTTTCTTCAAAGGATTTGAAGGTAGGAGAATTTCTAGAAGAGTAGAACAGAAAGCAAATCTGTCAGGTCTTGAACAGTTATTCGTGTTCTCAGTTTCTTCCAAATTTTGTTGCAAGAACAGAAGTACGGAAGGTTGGTTGTCAGCATGAAGTCATGCTGCCCACTAGCTTGTGCCAACGCCTCTTACTTCTAATTACACTAATCAAAAAGAGGTTTTTAAAGATATAAACATGTGGAAGTGGGATATGTGCAATTGACATTTCTGCAGTTTACTATTAGGTTCCACATTAGTCATTTCAATTATGATAGAAATGCTATGTATTATGCATCTGGTTAACACAAGGGTTGAATTTTACCATCTAGCCTTACAGTTGTCTCCAAAGCTCACCCCTGTTTTTGTAGGTGAGATTGCAGCAGAATGGAGAGTGGGAGACGGATGTGCAAAATCAGAAAGTTATCTTCCTAAAAATTGTGTATGTACCCACCCAACCGCCCACCCACCCAGTCCCCCAAACAGTAAGTGAGCATTCAGGAATTCAGTCCAACTATCCATCGGGAGGATAAGAGCTACAAGGGTTAGGGACACACTTAATTTTTACATTTACAGATAATGACTTTGGCTCTTTTACCTCATAGCCGGCATACTTATCGAATGGCGAATAGAGTAACTGGATTGCAAGAACAGAGAGAGAGAGAGAGAGAGAGAGAGAGAGAGAGAGAGAGAGAGAAGAAAAAACTATTAATACAAGTTTACAATGATGACCAACATACCTATAAAGTTTAGCTGTATACTAACTTAATTTTGAAATCAGAATTTCAGATACGCATATCCTGGCATAAAGTCATCTATTGCACATTTATTTACATGTGGAAGTGTTAAAAAGGCCCCCAAATACTCCAAAAAGCTGCTCAGAAGATCTACTGCTGACCAAAACTAGGGCTCATTTTTTCTGAAACATCTCTTCCCCAATCATCTGTTTTTCTCAATGCTGTTGGAACTGATAGTGACTAGACCTTATAACAGGAAAAATTCTCAAGATAAGCCACTTAGGCCGCTTAGAATAATTCTATCCACACTTTCCTGGGAGTAGCACCACTGAATACAATGGAACTTACTCCTGAGTAGACGTGCCTAGGATTGCATTGTTAATTATTATGCACACAGCATATGAAAGAAACTTACACAGAAGTATTTTTCCAGTAACATCTACACTACCCAAGTAACATAAACTCGAGTTCAGCTTAGGTTTTTAAGGGGTATCATAATTAATGCACTAATGAAAACCTGCAAAGTTGGTTTGACTAAATGCTATACAGGACACACACACCAAATGAATGCATGGTGGCATTCTCTACCATTCTCATGCATTCTCTACCATAGAAACGGTAGCTCAACAATATACTGGCTGTTATCTGAAAAAGAGACCAAACAGAATTCTACAGAGCATGTTTTGCATTTATTCATCTTTTGGAAAATGAGGACAAATGATAGATAGTATATCAAATGTAAATAGGATTCTTGTTTGCCTGGGAGAAACGACTTTTTAATATCTTCATTCTGTCAAACCAAATCTCTAATCTAATCAAGAATGCAGTAAGCAACATCTCCAGTCTCTGCAGATTTCCATCAGGGGCTCCAACAGTCTCTACACAGTTCAATTAAGTGAAAAAAATGAAGATGTTCTGGTTGAAATAAGTTTCTAATTTTGGACAACAGAGAAGAAGGAAATCCATGACATCTCCTTTTCCAGAAAATAAACTTTGCCAAACACAGCAGCAACATATATTAAATCTTACCCAAGTGAATGGGACCTGGAATGGCAGCATAAAGAAAAATTAAGGAGAGTTAAGAGTCTGCATAGAGTTAAAGATTTTTTTCTTCCAAACACTTGATCATGAGATATCCAACATCAGGAAAGTTTACATGTGGTGCAAAACACATATCCTACAAATTCAGAGTTAAATATAAATGACAAACACTGATGCAAATTTTGCATAATTTTGCACGAAATGTATTATTTCCTCTGAAACTTGCAAGTTGTCAATGAGCGGTGTGTGGAGATAGGAAGTGAAAAGAATGGTAAGGATGTTCTAAAGAATATGACTGGAAACAGAAAAGGGTTCATATTATTCATGGCTTAGAATTATCTCTCAAAACCTGATGGCTAGCCTCAAGTTAGGAATAGTCAGGTTTTGTTACAACATTCTCAAATGGAAAGCCCCAGTCTGATGGCTTAGCATTTAATATTTTGCCACAATTCACTTGCATTTAGGAAAACAAAACTCAAGTTCGTATTCCAGGATAATATTTACAAGGAGCTGACACACACAATTTTTAAAGGAAATTAGTTGAAGCACTGCTATTTTTGTCATGAAAGTCAAAACAATTATCTAAATCGGCACTTTGCGATAATTCACACACAGGCACAAGTGGACTGAAAAGCATGAACTAGCTTGCATTCATAAGCCGAATACTGTAGCAGACCAATACAGCCTCTTGCTATATCACAGTCATAAACACAAACATGAGTGCCTCAGCCCCAAAGCATAAAGACGTAGTTATGAAGGCGTCTGTAGTGCTACAAGATCTAAAAAAATAGTTAAAACACAGTACCAAGTTCAAAGCAATAGCTTCTTGCCCTGAATTCATCTTTTAATTCCCAGCTGATAAAACCAAACTGTAATCAGCTCTCCAGCTTCATTCCACAATTAAACCAGCACACAAATTCCTTTCAGATGAGCTCTGCGAGTTTCCCTTACAGGAAATGGGTATATAAGACTTTAATTAAACAAAAAGTATTTGTTCAAATGTTAACAAAGTTACTGTCAAGAAACTACTGTATTCTGTGAACAAGCAGCTGTGCAATGGAAACTGTTGGGACAAGACATTACTCTTGTTCTCATTTTCTAGATCAGTGTTTCTCAAACTATGGGTCAAGACCCACTGAGGTGGGTCACAAGCCAATTTCATGTGAGTTGTGTAGCACCTTAGCGCAGCCATCCGTGAAAATATGGGATACTGGAAAGGGACTGGGTGGGTGGTTATTTAGCTTGCATCAAGGTTGTAAATGGGCTATTTTTCCTTTCTGATTCACTTTGCTATTGAAAATAGCTGAGAAATAACCCAACTTATTGCTGCATTCTCAGGAAAGCCATAGGCTCTGGCGTCATAATGATGGCATTTCCAGCCATGATTTCACTTCCAGTGGGTCCCGGAAAGATTGTCATTCTAAAAAGTGCTAAAAAGTTTGAGAAACGCTGTTCTAGATCAGCAGTCTCTAAACTCTGGCCCAGATCTGGTGACCGCTGTTTACATCCACCCAGTACCTCGTGCTTACTGTTCCGCTGTGGGGCATAGAAACAGCCACGCCTACATGTTCCAAGCCTTGCTGCGGCCAGCTGTGCCTGCCCAGAATGCTGGGCTCTCAGCCTGATGGGCAATCCAATCTGGAAGCGGCTGGCCATGGTGACACTTGGGACATGTAGGCGTGGGGCTGTTTCTGTGCTCTGGGGTGGAACAGTAAGTATGGGTCGCACTATGGAGCCTTTTTTAACATTGCAGTGGTCTCCAGTTTGGAGACCGCTGTTCTAGATCAACAAAGGTTCAGTTTGTTCTCCCCTTCTCAAGAGATACTAGTATTAGTTCAATGACAAGGTGCTTAAATGCATGGTGATAATTTTTAAAAATTAATTTTAATTTGCCAGAGAAAATATAGTATTTGCTTTACAGGAGAAGGTATACATCCTAACATTTTTCCTTTTGATATCCTTTTGAATCATGACTTTTTGCTTATAACTGCCTTGTTAAAGGAGTGCTTTATTGCAACAAAACAAAAACACTAACAAGCTGGTGAGAAAACATTTCATTCTCCCAGGATTCTCTGCTGCAGACACGAAAGTCATCTGTAAAGAACTTTAAAGAAAGAGTCCAGTGTGAAACTACAAAAATCAGAGTTTATGAAGAGTTTTGATCAGAGACAATAGTACTCTGTCACATTACAGGGTTAACAACTTGGGAGGATTTTCTTATCAGCAATAAAACAGTGAGCTGCTGTGAATAGTTATTGTGCTCAGCTTATATACATTTAGGTTTTATCCAGAATTGCCACAGACTACTTGCACGTTATGGCTCTGTGACAGTTTTCCCATTTTATATTCCTTCCAACTAAGAAAGAAACTTGATGGACCTAGGCCAGTCATCTTCCAGTTTTACACAAAAATAATTGCAATAAAATGACACTTTAAATACTCAGATATACTGGTTCAAGATATCCAAAGGCTATCAACATAAAAGTGCAGAAAGGCTACCATTTTAGGATGCCAATTTAAATTCTTACAATTCTGCAATCATTGGACTGCTGTTTGATTAACAACCCTTATGTCAAATTAAATTTGAACAAATATTTATTTGCCATGACTGTCCCTAAGATGGTATCTTATATACTTTTTCTCTAGCAGTAGGCATAGACACTGAGGAAGTGTTAACCAACATTTTTTCTACTAAAGCTTTACACACATTGCCAACAGCAGAAAGAGATCAAGTCCCTTTGCCTATGACTGCCTTGTAAAAGGAGTGCTGCATCAAACAATGAAGCTGGGTAGATGCACAGATCATACTTATATAGTTCTACTGTGCCTATACCCTCTGCTGTGACAAGGGCTGTCAGGCACCTTCATGACAGGTATACTCAATAAGTATTTGTTCCCTTTAATTTGACATATTTTTATTTGAATCATACTCAAAAGAAATCCAGCTCTGTGCATTGTGCCACTCAAAGATAAAATAGGGTATCCCAAAATTGTGACCTTCCCTCACTTTGATTTGGGTAGGTTTTGGATATGTTGATCAGATACTTTTCTGAGTATTGGAAAAAAAAAAAAAACACACACACACACACACACACATACTTTTGTTGCAAACTCTTTTACGTTTACCAATTTTTCCCCATAAAAAATATGATAGCCTAATCTGATGAAGTGAACTATAGTCCAGGAAAGCTTCTGCTACAATAACTATGTTTGTCTTTGAGGTGTCACAAGGCCCTCTGTTGTTTTAACATTTTCATAGTATGCCTTTTTTGCAATTCAACAGACAAAAGATTCTCTATAGCTTCTGCCACGTACCATAGACTTGAACCAATCAAGGAGCACATTACAGGGATAAGGAAGCAAACAATTTTTCCATGGGTCAGGAGAAATGCAAACAGTATTTCAACAGAATTCATTCAATTTATTATTTATATAGCACCATCAACATTTATGGTGATTAACAGAAGAGTACAAGCCAGAATATGAAGAGATGGCTGTCCTGAGGTGCACAGTATCTGAATTTCAACTTTTGAGGTAAAGAACAGGGGAAGGAGATACAAAAATGAATAGTAACAACCAACAAAGAGAAGGAAATAATGGGTAAGGCAAGGACAACAAGTGATGAAGTGAAGTTGATGCAGTTACATTTTTGACTGGCTTCATTTAACTTAGGCAGGAGGAAATGCCAACACAAACACTTGATTACACAAGCTTGATGTGTAACAGGAGTAATAGTCCCAGGTTGTAAACCCACTCGTTTAAACATGTCATTTTCTACTGAAACCAACGGAAGAAGTCAGGGGCGCCGACTTGCCACCAACATTGGGGGTGCCCATAGCCATACCCTGACGTTATGTAGCCATGCCTTTGACGCTGACGTGACCTGCAATTTAAACTGCAGTTAGGCTCTCTTAAAAATGCTATTAGCATCATGGCCACAAAACAAAAAAGAAACTTAGGGCAAATTTCCTAGTGGCAGCTTTAAGTCTAGAAGACAAGATATCCCAAATAGCCTTTTCAGCACTTGCTTCGGTCTCCAAATGTCACAGAAGCAAAGCCAGAGTTGGACTCTGGGGTTGGTCAGATAGGCACAAGCCAAGAGCTCACACCTGCCCAAGAGCCCAACCAGTTGATCCACAAAGAAGGGAAATGAGTCCACTGCTGCCACTGCTACTCAGGGCTACTGGGTACAGCAAGGGACGCAGTCTTCTATCAACAATATATGGTGCTATTTTGTTTCCCTGAAGTTCTGTTCCAATCAGAAGGCATGGACAAGGTTTGGTGCTGCTGCCCACCATCACCCAGTAGGCATGCCAAAGACAGGGCCCAACAGAGAGGCTTAGCTGTTGGTGATGGGCAGCAGCAGACACACGTGTGCGTCACTTAATGATGGGGATATGTTTCCCATAAATGCTGAGCTCCAGGAATGCTGAGCAGGAACCATTAGGGCAGGGTCCAGCAGGCAGTGGGTCAAAGTTGTTAGGCATCAGCAGCATGAACATCTGGAGAGCACCCTGGGCAACTGCTAAGGCATGCCCAAAACAATTTTATCAGGGGATTAGTGGCTGCCTGGAGTGCTCACTGTTTTGAATGTCCTTCAGTACAATGTGCCCAGCATGTCAGAGCAGTGCTAGCTGACCTGTATTACAAGACATTTAATCTGGTGGGCAAAGCATGCCACTAGGAGGCCCATAATGTCTTTTTTCGTTGTGCTCTAATAGATCTGGCACCAGTGAGCAAAGCAGTGAGCAAAGCTTTAATTCCACTGCAAAGGAAACTTTGAATCACTAATCAGAGCCACATTTCTTTGAGTAGGCCATTCTGTTAGAGTCAAAGAGAGATAAGAAAGAAAAAAACCCAATCATCCTGAATTTGCTGAATCAGTTGGAATTCAAATTTCATTGAGATGGTGAACATCAGATTGTTCTACAAATGTCTTCCTTACTGCTTAAAGTTCCTCAGGAATTTGCTGAAAGAACAGTAAGAGCATCACTGGGTTTACCTTTCCAAGAACAGCTGAAGGGAAGCTTCTCTTAGCCAAAAGAGGTCTTTTAAACTTCATTCATGAAAAGAATTAGGTTAGAGTTTGGAGTGGGGGGGGGAGGCACTGCTTATGCATTTTCTAGTGCTACTTAGGAGCTGGGATTCAAACATGTAAATTCATCTTTGGATTTTCTGGCCATTTTTCAGACTGAAATCAGCAATACATCTTACTAGACCACATTCATATCCTTTTGATAAAACAGGAAAAAAATTACAGTTGACTCAGCCAAGATTGAACATAAAACTTGTAATGATGTGTATAGAAACAACAGCAGCTCACAACAAAAGAAAACTGAATTTCCTATAGGAAATTAAATGCAAACTGCTGTACCTCATATCTCCAAACTTCTTGCTAATGACTGTTCCAACATTGCTGAAAGCTGCAGTGGCTTTTTGTCCTGCATGACTCAGAGTCTCCTGGGTCTTCTTATAACTAGAAATCAAAACATCAGTGTATAAACAGCAATCCTAACAGAAAACAACATTCAGCTATATAAGGTGCCATGAGCAAGTACCACTGAGAAAACACCCCCCTTTTCCTCTTAAAGACATCTTTCGAAAATCTTTCCCTCTGGTGCTAGGGAGGATGCTGCAATTGTGAGTGGATGCTTTAAATTAGGAAAATCTTAGATTCTGTTTTTTATCTTATCTTGGAACATTGCCTCTTGATCACGCATATAGGATGTGATTGTCTTTTCTCTCTTGTTCCAGTCTCATCCAAATACATACAGTATTTTCCTTTGATTACAACAACCTGCCTAGTACTTTCTCCTAGAAAGCAATTTGACCTCCCACCTCCGACATCTTATATGCTACCTAGAGAAGACTTGTGTGTGGGGGGGGGGAGGGGTTATACAGGGATGTGTGGATGATAGAGGGAGAGAAGAGAAGCAGGGAGGTCGGTTAAGACACTCCATCCCCATCTTTTTCCCTCCTCAGGAAACTCAGCATCAGGGCTGTTGGTTGGCAGGTAGACCTCCAGGGAGGGTGCATGGGTGGAACAATGACCCTTTATCCTATATTTCTGTTGACAGTGAAAAGCCTACCCTTATGTACAACCAAGGCATGACTGCACATGTGGTCTTGGGGTCAAGAGGTGTCACTAGTGTTTGCGTCATCCAGTGCAAGAGCACAGCGTGTCACCTCCAAGGATGGACCTGCTCCCATACCAGACCACGGAGAATAAATTACCATACCATAAGCACAGCCTAAAAGCAGTGGCATCACTAGGGGTGGTGTAACCCCTTTAATTATTTATTTTAATATAGATGCAGGTCAGGTCATGCACCAAATCAGCAACCATAAAAAAAACTAGTGGCCAGCTTGGTAACACACACAACTGAATAAGAGTTCTAGTATTAGCTCAGATACATGGAAATGAGAGCTGACTCCTACTAACACCTGATTAGTTTCCTGCTGTATCATAACACCCCATTGGCTCTTGGAACAATCAGTCCAGTGGTGTCATCCTACCAGTACGCTGGGCGGGACATCCGGGTGATCGGCAGCCTGCCCATCACGTACTGCAGCGTTACGCCGTTTGCATAACCAGTTACGCCGCTTGCGTATGTTAGGCAAACGGCGTAATGCTGTGGTACGCGACGGGCAGGCTGCCGATCACCCGGATGTCCCTCCCAGCGTACCAGTAGGATGACACCACTGAATCAGTTTCATTGGTCAGTTAAGAAAATGCACTTCTTGTCACAGAAGGCAGTTGTGTTTTCCTTTTCTGGTTATTTGGCTATAATGTTTGATAGAATAGATATGTCAATGTGATTTATTTCATTGCATGCTGCATTACATTACACATCAAACGATATACAACAAAATGGTATTCAAAAATACCAAGGTTTTACAATTTTGGTCAGTAGTGATGCCATCACCCCTCCCCCCCAAGTGCATCACCTGGTGCAGTCCACACACCCTTAGCGACACTACTGCTTTGCATGATTTCAGAGTGAGGATCCTCCAGAACATGGTTAGAGCCATCTTCTCTGATAGAGCAACCGGAGCGTCCACCCAGGACCCCATGCTTTCATGACCAATATATGGCCATAACAGGGGAACCCACACTGGTTGAGTAGCCTCAGGCCTGCATCCTTCTAGGGACAGTGTCCTTCTCAGTGCTACCCTGTACAAAGGTGCAAGTAATTTGCCCATCTCTCTGCTGAAGTCATAAAAGCATTCAGTTTGCTGCACATCCAATCCATTTGCGAGAACAGCATGAAGGCAGTGCACAGCTTTTAAAACAGTTTATCAAATGCTTTTTGATTCAGTCAGACACATACTGAAGCTAAGTCTTCTAGATATATCCCAGATAAATTGCCTTAAACTCATTCATTTTAAATTGAAACAAAGCCAACTAGGTGAAACAGTAGCAACAAGACCTGCATGGCATTGTCTGGGAAACCACAAAAGAAAATCTTTCCCTTTCTCTCTGCATCAGTCTCTTGACCATTCCTGCTCACCTTTTTTCTGTCTCACATATACACTTAGATGGTGGAATTCTTGACTGTGTTATTTAAAAGTGCAGGGCTATCCTCCCCATGCTAAAAATCACATACATAATGTGAACTACACTACTACATTCACAGAGGAATCCTAACCTGCTCTGGAAGGCTGCCTGGCCTGCACTGGACCCAGCACAGGTTGGGAGGCCACTGGAGCCTCCACAAGGCTGGTGGCCTGGGCTTTATGGCATGTTTGCGACAGCACAGGGCCAACACAAGCTGCTTGTGTCAGCTCAAGAGCGTCTTTGGTTGCGCCTCAGAGGACGAGCCTACATAGTTCTTTCGAAGTACTGACAGTTTACTTAATACATTCAGTGTGTTTTATGAGAGGAACACAAAAAACTATGGCCTCATTTAGGCAATAAAACTATGGCCTCATTTAGGCAACAAATGCCTCATTTAGGAAACTAGCACTTTTCCATCAGTGGTATTAGATACTTGGCCCAACTGCCTAGGGAAACAGGTGACCCTTTTCTGCCTGGCCTCAGCCTTCTGAAAGTGGAATGTGGCCACACAGTAGAAAGTGGCATCAGTAGAAAGGTGTGCAGCTGCCTGACCTTTCAAAAGAGCCATGGGGGGTTGGGAAAGAATAGGAAGCAACAGTATGGCAAGCTATCATATATGATGAAATACTTTCAGCCGGGGGAGTCAAAAGTTGCACAGATCTGGAATAAAACTGCTAGACATTAATTCAGAAAATCTTCGTTCAGATCTTTTCGCTGCCATGAAGCGTAGTGGTTGTTTTGAACATACAACATAGACATGCTTTGTTCCATTTTATTGTATCAGTTTATGCTCTCTCTCTCTCTCTCTCTCTCTCTCTCTCTCTCTCTCTCTCTCTCTCTC
>JAJKFI010000115.1:647256-674291 GCA_029204185.1 Lerista edwardsae
CTCTCTCTCTCTCTCTCTCTCTCTCTCTCTCTCTCTCTCTCTCTCTCACTCTCACTCTCACTCTCACTCTCACTCCTTCTCCAGGTAACATTCTGAGCTCTCTGGAGGAAAGTTGGAACAAAAATATAGTTGCAAGTATGCAACTATAGCCATTAGTCTTTTTGAAACACTGAAACCATTCCTTTAGGTTTCTCTGAGGAAATTAAACAATGGGTGCACCTTGAAAGCAATTTTGTTTCTTGTGGGAAAGAATTGTTACTCAGTGGTAGAGTATCTGCTTTACCTTTTTCCCTTAGGGTCAATCCCCAACCTCTCCAGGTAGGGCAGACAAAAATGCCTGTCAGAAACCTTTGAGAATTGACATTACTGACGTAGATTGACTAATGGTCTGATTCAGTACAAGGCCGTTTCCTAAGAATGTGTGGCATGTTTATTCAGAGGCAATCCTCTTAAAATTTGCACATGACTGATTTATAGGACATGCTTTGCCTTACTATGCTTGCATTCTTCATTAAGGCTGCTAAGCCGTTTGAAAATCTAGAGGTTACTCAACGCTAACCCATTGGCTGAGTACACACATTCTCCTTTCACAGATCACCTTTCCCTCTGAAAAAGATTATTATTAATTCATTGCTTAAACGCCACCTATTTCTATAAAACCGTGAATATAACAGCATTCCAAAGATTACCTTTTCTATTTATTTTACATGTGCACTTGACAGCCATGAACACATATGGAGAATGAAAGCATCTTCTTGCTTAGTTTCTTTATTAAATCAGTTTATTCAAAGATGTTTTCCTAACTAGTCTGAGTTGAAAACAAAAAAGTCTAGAGGAAGAGACTATAGGAAGAAAAATGCAGTAGCACTATTACAACAAACTTACTAGTTACTTACTAGTGCTGTGTGCTGTGGACTATAGTCAAGATGACTTTGGCACAACTCAATATACCTTTCTTGGCTCTTGAGTTAAACGCTGCAAAGAATTTGCTTCCTGTCACTTCACAATGGTCCACGGTAGAGACCAAGTTCCTTTCCTCAGGTGAATCACCACTTTTTTCCCATCTTCCTTAACCACACATCCACATCACTCTTCGCTAAATTCAATACTAACCAGTTTTCTTCTTAATCAGGATTTGTAAACCAAATTTAATCCTGATTTCAAATCCTAGTTACAATCCTAAAAATCCATAGCATTAACCCTGATGTTTCCCAATTTTTCTCTGTATCTTGGCATCCTCCTACACAACTATCAACACTGGTGCCTACAACATCAGATATTCTGTCACAGTGCTGGGTCTCCTGGTTCACTGGCCTAATGCTTCCAATAAGTCAGAAATGCACATTCTTAAATAGTTCTTGTCCAGCCTACTATCTCAAAACAGTCCGTGAGACAGCAGGTCACAGTTCTCAGGCAAAGAGCCTTATACTTGGTAAACATTCTTGTGCATCTCCACCAGACTGGCCAGATGTCCCAAACAGACAGATGTGTGAGTTCCCAGGGCAAACTGCCCTCTAATAGGTGGCAAAACCCTTTTTAATAGCCAGTTCTATAGCGAAGGGGAAGCTGATGCCCTTCGTATTGACTTTCTAGTGATCCATGGCAGAAACTGTACTTAGTACTATACCACTGAGAATGGATGAATGTGTAGTTGGTTTATACTCACGCAGAAGTAGTTTGCACATCATGCCAACTTTTGCTAAAATTCTGTTTTAGTTCATTCATCAGGTTGATTCCAAGTTTCTGTTTTATGTCCACAAGATGCTTCTCTTTGGCTGCTAATACTTGCCGTAAAGTTGCAATCTCATCTTCTAGCTGAATAGAATTAAACAAAAACTAGCATATTACACAAGTAAAATTATATTACAAGTAAAATCTATATTACGCAAGTACAATTATTTTTGGTGACATGTTTTAACTGTAGTTTAATACTATAAGCAAATTTGGGTGCCTTTGAATGAAAAGCAGGATAAAAATCAAATTAATATACAGGTTGATTCTAATTATCGGTGGATTTTATATCTATGGATTTGACTGAACGTGGGTCCCTTGGACCCGCGCTGAGCTAGATTATGCTCAACCTGAAGCCCAAAGGCGACAGGAGCCGTGCTCCAGTCGCCTCCAGTGACTCTCCAGAGGCCTGCCAAGGCTGCGCAAGTTCTCCCGTGCCCTCAGAATTGCCTTTTTGACCAAAAAATGTTACTTCCAGTTTCCCCAAAAAACCAGAAGTGACGTTTTTAATCTTATAAAGTAAAACCAGAATAACTTTTTTTTTTTTGCCAAAATGGCATTCTGAGGCCTGCTGAAACCACAGGAGGACCCACACGGCCTCGGCGAGCCTCAGAAAGTTGGGACCTGGGGGAGGAGCCAGAGACTTGAACACGGCAGTCGCTTTTTATGAGTGGCTGGGGCTTGTGTTCTTTCCTGAATCTCTGCAAGGGGTTCAGGCCCAACTCCAGTAGTAGGACTGGGTTGGGGGTAAGCATTAACATCTAGCCTCTGGATAGTGGCCAACTCCGGAGGTGAATGATGTTTGCTTGTGCCTGGGAGCAGAAGAGACTCTGCCTTCTGGCAGACCGTGTGAACGGTCTCTGACTTGGAGAGTGACAACACCGGAGAGAGAATGATGGATTACAGCCTGGAAGGTCTTCAGAAGTCCCCCTAATGAAGACAATCGTGTGGGAAGAAGAAGTGGCGTGTAGGCGTAAATGTTTAACATCTTGGCGTGAAGTGCACTGGAGAGTTGGCTGCGGGCCAGTGAGGTCAGTGGAATTAAACCTGCTTAATCTTCAACACAAGATATCCACTGAAGTGCATTGCTGTTTTTTTCTGCTTCTGTTTCTATTTTCTTTTCTAAATGCTTTGATGTGGCGTGGGAAGCTGAAGTATGGAATAAAAAAGTACTCTGTTTTATGCTGAATTTTTTGCTGCGTAGCAGTCTAAACATGGCGTCGAGAGGCTGCAGAAGATTTATTATTGGAGCTCATTTATTTGAAAACGGACAGTCCTATTTGCAGATCAAGAGGATTTATTAATGAGATAAGAGAACACAAAAATAGGGAGTATTTTGATTTGTATGTTTAAAGAAAGCTTGAATTTTTTACTGCGTAATTGAGTCAACATGGCGTTAATGAGAAGGAAACCGACAGATCTACAATCAAGAGTTGAAAGATGTTTGAAGCATGTTCAAGGACTTGGAGAAATGAACTTTGTGGAAGGACAAGAGGAATGTATTTTTGAAGATGGACAGCCCTGTCTGAATTAACAAGATTTAAGAGAAAGAGACTATGAACAAGATATTTTTTTATGGTCTGCTGACAAATACAGTGAGAGTGTTTATTGTCAGCAGGCTCCCCTCTAGTGGCAGGAGAGGGGAAGGTTTTGACCAGATGTTAATTTTTAATGATTTGTATAAGTTTTGGCTTTTTATAATAAATGGGCGGGGGGAATTTGAGTAATGAAATTTATGATTTAAAAATTGAATTAATGGTATAAATAGAAATGAGGATTAAAAGGTGACAAAGTTCATTCCTTCCTGTGAGATTTGTGATAGAAAGAAATGGTTAGCATTGAGCCTTGATCTGAAAAGCGATAATTGTAGGCTTGTAATTTTGCGTCAGATTATATAACTAAGCGATTAACAAAGGTACGTGATAACTCAAGCTTACATTAAGATATGATTTTAGAAAAAAAAATGTTATTAAGGCCTAATGATGATTATGAAGTGATGGATGTCATGTTATATCTTTATGCTCCTTATTTTTATGGCGTATTTTTTTTTCTTTTCTGAGATGGGCTGTTTTAATTCTAATAGAATAAGTTTTGTAACAAAGATTAATTAAAGATTAAGATTGAAAAATAATATAAGCAATATGAATAGAGATGAAGAGATTAACAGAGTGCTAGTTTAAATAGTTTGACTTCCCAGCTTCATCTATGTTTATTCCATTTCTGTGCTTTATATAGTAGGTTCTTCCCTTTTAGTTTATTATTTCATTGACTTTTACTATAAATTGGAGACGGATAATTGTAGGTATAGTTGATTTTTCTTGCTTGAGTTTGCTAAGTAACTGTGGAATTATTGAAATTATTGAAGATTTGAATGAATAACGAAAATTGACGTAGTTTTGTGAATCATAATGATTGTGTCCTTTCAGATGGAATATATGATAATGGAAATTACTAATTTTTGCATTTATATGTTACTCTCGTACTGCCTCACTTCCTATTGTTTGACCCTATGTATACCCATCCTATGTTACTGACTATCCTTTTCCTGTATCTTTATAATTATAAAATCAATAAAATCATCTTCAAAAAAAAAAAAAAAAAGAAAGTTGGGACCTGAGCATAGCTCCGGTCAGGTTCAGGGTGGGGTGTGTGCTAAAACTTCAGGTTTAATTACCTGCAGAGTTTTTTTTTTTTGTTTATCTCCAAGGGTTCCAGAAATGGAATCCTCATGGATAAAAAAGGGCTCCACCTGTAATGCCATATTAATTGGAATCTCTACAATTGGTCAGCCAAGAGCTAATGCAGCAAAAGTGTTTCAGTAGTGTAGATGTTCTTATTTATTTACTAGCTTTTTGTTACCCGGCATTGCCCGAGTAACAAATGTCATCGGGACTGTCACCAATCAGCTTAGCGACCCCAAAAACTGTGGATTTGACACTAATGTTGGTCATTTCGGACATTTTATTTCGCACCCCTTCTTGTCCCCCCCCCCACGCTGAGGGGGGACGAACCGGGACTCAAACGACGTTGGGGGCGTCGCCGCTCATCTCGGCGACCCCGGAAACTACAGATTCGACGCTGATATCGGCCATTTTCAATTGTTTTTACGTGGCACCCCCTTCACACCCCTACCCATGGGGGCACTAGGGGGGTCTGACCCCCGCAGTGTTTGTCGCCAAGCTGCGAGGCATACGCGTACCAAGTTTGGTGCACATTGCTCCAGGCGTGCCAGAGTCTATGCGGAACACACACACACACACACACACACACACACACCACGTTCTCTTTTATATATATAGATATATGAAATGTCTAAATGTATGAATACGAACATTCATTAGAAGGGAGAAATCAAATTACATATTTCAGGAGATTTTTGAAATATTTATCACTGCATGGGAAAATTTAGTCTGCGAAGGCTTATAAAAACGGTTATTACAAAACATGGTATTTTGCTAACATAGTGGCTCAATATCTATACTTATTTATCAAAGTTACCAAGGTTGCTGGATTTCCTATATCACTTCCCACTAAGGGCCCAATCTTGAAGTTAGGCTAGCACAGTTAGGCCAGCAAAGTTTGGCTAGCACAAGGGGCACTATAAAGTATGTTTGGACCACTCTTGGAGTAAGAGAGGCCAGCACACAGGCGTGCGCCATCTTACCCTAACTCCAAGAGTGGTCCAAACATGCTTTACAGTGGCCCTTGTGCCAGCCAAACCTTGCTGGCCTAACTATGCCAACCTAACCAGATTAGAATTGCACCCTAAAACTAGCAAATTTAGGATTGGCCAGACTCCAAGGGTGTACCACAGTGACATATGTGCACAAACACAAATAGGCTTTTTAAAAAACCCAAACACCAAACTAGAAATGTCTGGGTCAGTTTAAGGCTGGCAAGATGGCAAACACACTAGGAACAATGTGTTAACCTGTATTGGTATACAGGTGAGCTGGTGCTCATCGACCTTAAAAGCTCCAGTAAGGAACTTCATGTGCGGCTGGGAACTGCTCACTGTGCTATATGCAAGAATCTCCAGGTACATATGTGCTGAACAGATGGGTAGGGGAAGAAGGATTACTTGGTAGTGGGCTACCCTTTTAAGAGAGGCATTCTACGATAACAAGACAGAACTGGTTGCAGACAATATGAAGCAGGAGAAACAAGTAATGTGATCTGGTTGTAATAATAAATGAATTATGATAAATACAAGTTTCAGCTTCATCTGATCAAGTAAAGCAGACCATAACTGTTAAGGGAATTGGAAAGAAGGGTTAAATTGGTGTATGACAGCGGCCTCCAAACTGGAGATCACTGCTATGGGGAAAATCTTCCCTAAAGTGAATGGTGCTTCATGTTCTATCAGGAAAACTGTGAAAGACCCCTACTAAAGCTCCAGGGGTCTTCGCTGCCAGTTGCCCATGTGCAAAACGCCAGGTGCACAGCTTACTGGGGCAGCAGACTGTGGAAGTGGCTTGCCACAAAGACCCCTGGGAGCTGTAGAAGCGGCTTCCCCGATTGAATGCGAATTGCTGATCACGCAGGGGAAGGATCAGGGAGGCACTGGATCTAGCCTGAGAGTAAGAGATTGGAGCCCCCTAGCGTATGAGATTGTTGACTATCCTGGGAAAGGATAATTAGCCCTAGGTCAAGGGAGGGTGAAAATCTTCAATTATATTCTATTATTGCAACTGTCTCATTAAATGCAAGATTGCAGTTGATTATCAATCAATCAATCAATCACTAGTATTTATATACCGCTTTTCAACACAAAGTTCACAAAGCGGTTTACAGGCAAATAATAACGTTAAAGCTAAATGGCTCCCTGTCCCAAAAGGGCTCACAATCTAAAAGAATGGAGAACACCATCAGCAACAGCCACAAGACAGACACTGTGCTGGGGTGAAGAGGGACAATTGCTCTCCCCCTGCTAAATATAAGAGGACACCACTTGAAAAAGTGCCTCTTGCCCAGTTAGCAGGGGTGCCTCTTGCCCAGTTAGCAGGGATTATACACAGTTAAGGTTCAGTTCCATGTGCAAATTGCAATTCTCCAGTGCTCAAGATTCAAAAATACATTTGCCAAATAATACGAAATTCCATACATGGGCCACAATTGCTGGACTGAGCTATTCTGTATATGTATTATTATGAACAGGTTCACTGTCACTGGCGCACTGGTTGCAATTTATTCATCAGTAATAACTGGCCAAAACTTTCCACACAGAAAATAACTGCTATGGACAGAAGAGGAAATTATCTCCTAGTAGGAGTTGTCATGTTATTTTCTTTTATTCTGTTTAATGTGTTCGTAAGCACTCATGGAAAGCTTCACACTTGCTGTGCGACTTGTGGATTATTCAAGACACAAAAATAATATGGAAAAATGTGATGAAAGTATATAATGGCAGAGTAGGGGTAAGAAGTCCCCAATTAGTGGAACAGATGCAGTCGGGCTTTGAGTTTATTCTTAAGACGAGGATTTTACAGCAATGACACATGAAAATCCAGTTCTAAGGATTTTACAGCAATGACACATGGAAATAGTTTCAAAGGCACCTAGAGAACTAGTAGGCAAACAACTCGCATTGGAAGGACAGCAGCTTCTCCAAGCAGCATGAATTCATTAGAGGTCCAGAAACTTGGTAAATTCTGAAAAATTTCAAGTATTTCTAAATGCAAATCCCCTATGCATTTCCCTTTGAACAATGTAATTATATACCATTTGAATGCTGTGAACAATTTAGAACAGTCTTATGATCTGAGCTGACCTACTTTCTCTAACTGCTGCAAGTACAAAACAAGTTGTATTTTTTTGGTATGTGCCTTAAGGATGAAACCCTTAACCTCGGTTCAGAACAGGCAGAATGAAGAATCTGCAGATACAGACTTCCACAATTAAACATAAAATTCCTTGAGCATGATTTTCATTACTCTAAAGAAAAGAGGTTAATGGGAGGGGAGGAATGCAAATGAGCAAAGACAGTAAGAACATTATTTTCAATGTGTTCCATTATATTAACAACTCATTTGTATCACTTGCATTGAATAGGCTTAATATTGTTTTATGGATCATATTCAGCCTTTTTTCAAGAAACTCTGGATTACATACTTGGAATGTTCCTACTTTATCTCCAGAACCACAACACTGTGGGGTAGATGAGACTGAGGCTACAATCCTATACACACTTTCCTGGGAGTAAATCTCATTAAACAAAATGGGATTTACTTCTGAGTAGAAATGCATAGGATTGCGCTGTGAGCCATAGCAACTTTCCTAAAACCACCCAGCATGGTTATACAGTTAAAAAAAGGAATCCTTACCTGAGAATCTCCTGCTCTGGACCAAAGGGGACCCATTGCAGAGCAGGAGACTTATGGAGGCGTAAGGATATTTAAGCCCCCTTTCCTTTCCAAAGCCTCCAAATCTGTCTCCCCTGTTAGATACTATATGCCCATTTTTGGCTAGGCTGCACCAGCAAAGTGGGTGGAGGGAGAGGATAGGATTGGGCTGTAATATACTATTCATGTTAATATAGCCATTCCATTGGTTTTCATATCGACTTGATCCAAGCCTGGAAGCCTCGGTGCTGGTATCTCAGCAGCATCTGGCTTTAGCAATGCAGGCAATCCTATAAAACATTATAGGAAAAGTAGGCCCACATAGAACATGAATGTAAAAACGATCTCCCTCATCTCCCCAATATTCTGTCATAACTCGTATCTTACCCTGCACGTTGCCACAACAGACCCAAACAATGCGAGAATGGCTCCATGTCATTATGAGACACTTGCATGTATGGAGTGAAGCCCCTGTGGACCAAAGCCAAGTTCAACCACGAGACAATACTTGCCAAATTATGGGTCTAATTGCCAGGTGAACTCTTTCAACTTCATCTAAGCAACATTTCACACAAATGGTGGTAATTCTACAATTCTACTATACTACAACGCTCTGCTTCAATATATCCACGTATGCAGTACTTTTTCCACACACTTTTTATGATAATACAGCACATTACCTTGACAAGTTCAGCTTTCAACTCTTCTCTCTCTTCTTCAGAAATCATGTTGGTAAAATCAACATCAGTGACCACATCTTCATCTGCCTCTTGGAATGCTTGTCTTTCCAAAAGACCTTTGAAAATAAGCCAAGACATCAACAAAATTGTGAGGAACTGTCTGTGGAAATTAAATCAAAAGACACCCAACGCTCACTCTTCTACTGTCCTGGAATAGCTAAGCTGACTTGGAGTTCTCTAGGCTTTTGTAAATCCCTTGAAAAGTCCTTTTTCAAGGGACTCTTAAGTATTGGGGGCCCCGCCTTGCAAACAAACCCTGACATTTCCAACTGATGGGAAACAGGTAGCAGGGATGACAGGGATCTTTGCTTCAGACTTTGGAAAGTTGCTGTGTTGAAGCAGGCAGCACGAGGCTGCTATTAGTGGTGACTAAGCATAAACCTCAGCAAAACCCCAGAGCATGTATTTATATTTTTCCAAGCATGCTTTTCCATGAACAGAGGATGGTTCCTACCATGCACAACATGTCATGCAGCCCAAGAACTTGCTTAAAGCAAAAGCTCTGACCTTCCATTTCAATGAAGGAAGGACAAACTATTTGCAGATACCATTATAAAACCCTTTGTTCCATGTGTCAATGAGAATCTGTTCCAGATTTGCGAAGTATGACTTAGAATTGCTTGGACGAAGGAAAGATACAATTGAATAAGAACGCAAGTTCAAATCAAACTACAACATAAATCAAGAAGCTACTTTTCACCCAGGTCTTAACAAGAAGAAAGCTGTAAATTCAAAATTAAGTTATGCTATCCATCAAAGAATAGATTTAATGCTAATAAATTGTGTTTATTTAACAACACACTCAAAGTCTCTTTCTGTTATTATACACTCAGGCATAAAATCGTGAAACATTGGATTCTACATACAATTTCAAAATGTTCAGTATGCAGTGATAAATAAATGTAAATTCAGTCTCATTACTTCCTGTTACTTGCTAAGCCAATGCTAAACACATGCATATACACTTGAAGGCATAACAACGTATACTACAATTAAGAGGCTGCTCTCATGATCGGGCAGCAGTGTCATTAAAATGCCATAAAATGCCATAAAGGGTGTCATTAAAATGCCATAAAGTGTTTTTCTGCACCCAGTGAGTAAGTGGCCCTCGTGGCCTGCGCTGTCCTGTGGGTGCCTCATCCTGTTTAATGGCTGCCATTAAATGGCTGCCAGGACAGGTAAGTATTGCATTGGCAGGGGACAGTGTTCTGGAGGCAGGGAAGGGATGATTCAGGCCCAGGAGGGGGCAGGAATAGAGAAGAAGGTCTCTGCCACATCCTGACCCCCATCCCAGGTCTGAATGCCCTATGCAGGGCTACATACCTGGCACAGATCCAAGTAGCCCTATTGAACAGGCTGCAGTGCTACACAAATTTGTTCTCATCTGCCTCCGAGGACAGAATTAGACCTAATGGGTACGAACTGCAAGCGAGAAAACTTCAGTTGGACATCAGGATGAAATACTTGATGTTCAGGGCGGTTTGGCAGTGGAACAGATTGCTGAGGGAGGTGGTAGATTTGCCTTCATTGGAGATCTTCAAGCAGAGGCTCTGCTGGAGATGCGCTAGAAGGATTTCCTGCTACTGGCGAGGGGCTAGCCTAGATCACCTTGTGGGTCTTGCCAATAATGATTATTAGGACATCATTATTATTAAGAATACTTATATACCACTTTTCAACAAAAAAGTTCACACAGTTTACAGACAAAATCAAATAACTAAATGGCTTCCTTTCCCAAAAGGGCAACAATTGCAAAAGAGACACTAGCAACAGCCACTAGAAAAGATACTGTGCTGGAGTGAAGAGGGTGAAGTTGCTCTTCCTCTGCTAGTACAAGGGAAGCAACACTTGAAAAAGTGCCTCTTTGCCCAGTTAGCAGGGTTCTATTAGCAGAAATCTGTTGGAAACACACAACAGAAATTAAAACTGCTTTGACCTAGATTTAGCGTTATACTCCCAAACAGAGTTTGGAACGCTTAATTTTCTTTCAGGATTGGAATGTGGCCTGATTAATTTCTAAATCACACAAACAGAGTCTACTAGTAGTTACACAGTAAAAGCAAAAATATAGTACAGATCCCGCCTCCTTATCTGTGGGTTCAGTTAAACCAGCTGTTCCTAATGTCCTATTCGGATGTTTAGTTGTATTTGAACCAGTGGTTCCCAAAGTCCTACTTGGACATTGGGACCACTGTAAGTGCTGTCGGGAGCGGGTACTAAGGCTGGGGAGAGTCCCTGACAGCACACAGCAATTGCAGCACTGTGGGCAACCCAAGGCTTCTTATGGCGGGGGGGGGGTCACATCTGGCAAGTTCTGGAAGGTCAACATCCCCTCTGCAAGTCTCCCCAATAAGGTAAAAAGCCCTGTTTTGCCTGTGCAAAGCACTTCTTCTTTTCATGTCCAAACAGGAAGCGCTTTGCATGCACTAAACAACACTTTTTAACTCATTGGGGAAGCATGCAGAAGGGTGGACCTCCCAGAACTTTGCAAGAGGCCAGCACAATACCCCTGCCCATGAGGTAAGAACCGGCAGGGTGCCCTTAGTGCCACAATTACCGTGGTGCTTTCAGGCACCTATTCCTGGCCACTCATCTTAAGGAGAAATGGTCCAGGAATGTTTCCCAATGGGAGTTGCAACCCCCAGGTTGGGAAACACTGAGTTAAAATAATCACAGGTTTCAAATCCAAATCCATAGTGGAGGCCGAACCTGTACCCTCCAGACAGGACGGCAGCTTTACTTTGGTTATGTCCAGAGGCTGATTCTGAGGCTTTCTAAAAGTTTTAAAAGGTCACTTCCGGTCCCCCCCCCCCAAACAGATTAAGCCTCAAAAGGCTTTAGAAGGCATTCTGAGACTTGGGGAGGCCACACACCGTTGTGTTCAGAGGTCTGACTGCTTCATGAGGGCTCAAAGTTATTTTGAGGGTGCAGAGCTAATCAAGCATTGTAGTATAGCAGTACCACTGTACTGAATGAGAAACTGCAAGCTTTAAAGTTTGTTCTGTATCATCTGGTTGGGCTTTTAAATAGGAAATGATTCTATCTCATGTGGACTTGACACAAACACCAATCATCTGCCCTTCCTTAGCAAGCTTATGTGTATTGAAGCTGGCGAGATCCTCTGCATAGCCTGAACAGGAAGAACTTGTGCAAACATGATGAACATTGCTTATTATAACTTACTATGCAGGAATACATCTCACATCAATGGCATCGAATAGCTGGCCCCAGTGGCATAGCTATGTCATTTGACACCTGGGGCCCATAAATTTTTGACACACGCATCCCTGTAATACGAAAAAATTATTTATCTACATTCTTATACTACATTTCCTCCAAGGAGCTCAGGGTGGTGTGCATGGTTCCTCCCCTACTTTTGTCTTCACAACAACCCTGTGAGGTAGGTGAAGCTGAGAGATAGTAATAGTCATGGCGTGCCATGAATAATAATAATGGCCAGAAAATAAATGCAGTAACTATTTTCCCACAAGCAATAGATACATCAGTGCCCTCCCCTGCTATTGCTCCCCAGCACATGACGTATTGTCCCTGTCTGGAGGTTCAATGTAGCCATTGCTGCTCTATAAAACTATGCACGGTGTAGACACAATGGATACAGAGTAGATTTTTCCCCCTCTCTCACAATACTAAAACCAGGAGACATTTATTGAAACTGATTGGCAGGAGATTTGGACAGACAAAATAAGGTAATTCTTTACACAACTCATGATTAGTCTGTGGAACTCATTGCCACAAAATCTTGTGATGGCCAGTAGTTTGGACCGTTTTAAGGTGAGAATGGACAAATCCGTAGAGAATAGGTCTATCAATTACTATTAGCATATAGCCATCACGACTATTTCCAGAATACCAGTTGCAAAGGATGGGAGAGAAGTCTGCCTTTCTCTCCTGCTTGTGGGCATCCCAGAGGAAGTGTAGGAAACAGAGTGCTGAACTAGATGGGCCTTTTTCCTGATCCAGCAAGGCTTTTCTTATGTTCTTAGGATTTATTTTTTTCCCTTTTCAACTACTCTGTAAAGTAGGTTAGGCTTCCAGTGAGCATCATGGATAGCAGAGATCCCTACATCCAAATTCAATTCCCTGTATACTATACCGAACTAAAATTTCAACTTGCTTTAGCATTTAACTGTCACTATTATAGAAAGTGGTCACAACTGAAGGATCCAAAGATTAACTAATAAAACAGACACTCCTTCCGATTTCTGTACACACTCACATAGAAGGTGGCAAAGTTGTCATAACTTTGGCATTATGGAAGTCATAAGTATATTACATGCAAGCGATCACGTCAATGCAAGTCATAAATATATCACATGAATACATTTTCACAAATGAAATGAGAGGCTCTGGCTACAAGGCAGATTCATGATAGTCAAACGTTGTACAAAGACTTTAAAATGTCAAGTTCATTTTTTTTTTTTTGCAAAGAACAGCACATGCTGACCTAGCTAAAATATGTTCCTTCTTTGCTGCCAGATCTACATTATTTTTCTCCATCACATATATAACCTCCTCTCTTCATCATCAGCATGTGCACCTAATTAATTCAGACCTTATGGCAACTTAAATGGCACAACACATATATCAGAAAGAAACTTTGGAAATGACTGGAGCTCTCTCCTTCCTCCTGAACAGCTGTTCAATTATTTTGGGAGTGGGGTGCTACTTAAAGCTCTTATATTCCTTTAAACATTCTTGGTTGAAATGCTGCCCCTTAGTATTGCATGCTGAAGTCAATTACAGTACACAATTTTATTCCTTTACAGGCTCATTATACTTCTTTCCTGCTGCTTAAATGAATATTTGAAAGCAATAGATTGTTAAAAGCAAATTGCCATTGCTTTGTTAGTTAACTGGTAGGGCTGTGTCACACAAATCGGGGAACATAATGCTACTGAAAATTTTCCGTTTCAGGATGACACCATTTCACTGAAATCTACCGAGCTGAGGACACAGAGATTCATTTCTTAACAACAGATCACTTGGGTCTACAGATTTCAATTATCCCAAACAGAAGACATTCGGATGAGTTTAGAAAGGAACACTGAACTTGAAGTCAAAATGCACATTTTTAGATACAGGAGGATAATCTCACAACAAGGATAGGGCCAATCAAATGTTAACAATTGTACTGTTATCCCTGCCAGGGCAAGAGCATATATTTGCAATGAACGGAGACAAAAGGCATATACAAACAGTATATACCAGAACCTTCAACATTAATTCTTCAGTGTTTGGGGAGAGGGCTAATAAAAGCAATCCCAATTATCTCTAAAAGTGAAATTATCTCATCCTGTTGGACTTTCCTGAAAAGTTGTTAAAATTTCATCACCATGTCTCAGAAATGAGAGAAAGTAACTAGGCTTAATCAAGAAGAATAAAATATTTCCAAGGTTACTTCCATAAGGACCTGTTAGCACTGCTAAGGCAATGCTGCTTCATAATTAGCTAGAAGGAGAATTAAAACAGAGGTTCTGAATAGCACTTTAAAACATGGTAATGCTGTTTCTCATGGCCAAGATTCTCCTATATTTACTTAAAAAGCATTTTTATCTCACTTTTCCAAGCCCTTGCACACCGCTGCCTAAAGACATTTTGATCCTCAACTATCACCTGGATACGCAGGTTCAAAGCTGGGTCCAAGAGCGCCCCCCATACAAACCTAAAAGTGTAAAAGGAGCACAACCCTGTCCAGAATAAGTTAAGAATCCAATTCTTGATTGACAGATTCCTCTCTAAAAACACCTCTTGTCGTATGTATTGTTAAACAAGACCCTAAACGGTGCTTTAAATACAAATATCACAAATGAATACAGGAAAAATTACTGAAATCTCAAGGTTTACTGTGATATTGTCATAATGCTGACATTATCTATATATATAAAAACGGACGTGTGTGTGTGTGTATGTATGTTCCTTATACACGTCTCCGTCCCTTGACCCACGGCCACGAAACCTGGCACACACGTACCTTGCAGCCTGGAAGGAATCACTGCGGGGGTCAGACCCCCCTACACCCCCCCGGTTTTCGGGGAGGGGGCCCGGATCGTCGGGAACCAAGGGGATAGCATTGGGCTACAGGTCTGCTGCCACCCTGTGGTCACAGACGATTCTGCAGCTTATATGGGAGGGCTGCTGCACCAGAACAGAAAGCGAAACTAAATGCTTTGCCTGTGTTGCCTGACTGGCCCAGGGTGGAAAGAGCAGGATCCAGGGAGTTCCAGCACCCAGTCGGATCTGAGAGGGGCCTATGTCCAGGGAGCTAACTGGCCACCTGTCCTGCTACAGGACCTGCAGACAGTAAGTGGGACCTTCATATTGCTCTCTTAGGTTAGGGTGTCCCTGTTTCCTCATGCATTTCACAGTGATAGTGTGCGTTTCGGGTTCCACATCAGCAATACTGTGTTATTTCACGGACGAGTTCTATATGTCTATCTATGGATCTCACTATGTCATACTTTTGAGGGAGGTTTGCAGATTTGTGTGTATGTTCCACCATTACTCTGGGACGCCTGGAACGATGTTCACCACACTTATTCCTTACGATCTGGACAGATATACTGTGGGGGTAGGGCCCCCCTTACGCCCCCAGAGGTGGGGGTGCACTGCAGAACAAACTCATTCCTCCTCCTAATAGAGCCTGGGGATAATGTCTGCTCCCGGGCAACGCCGGGTCACAAACAGCTAGTAGTAGCATTAAATGTGTATGTTCAGACAGCAGACAAATAAAACAGTGGACTTAATAAAACGAAGATGCACAAGGGTGCCTGAATATCTATTATCCAGATTGACTATGTGTTTGTAATGAAGCCACACTGTATCTGAATAACAGCACAATCCTACCCCTCCCCTTGCGTCGACGCTATGTCATAGAGTTGACGCAAGGGGTGGAGCGCTGGCACCAAGCAGCACCCCGGCGTGAGCACTCCAGCTCTGAAGCCAACTCTACTCGTAGCATCAGCTTCAGAGCACCAAAGGAGACCTTCCCTTGTGCTGACTGAAGCCGGTGGGTGCAAGGGAGGCTCCGCCCCATATTGGGACAGGGATTGGTGGGAGGGAGGGAGGCAGGGGCGGGATTTGGGCGGACTCGGGAGGTGACCATACAGCCACATCCTAAGCCCATCTGCAAGGCCACGTGGCCCCAATTCAGGTCACGTGGTCTCCTTAGATCTGTGTCTGCTCTTTAGCGGGCGCAGATCCGAGGAGCACATAGGGGAGGCTGGAGCCTCCCCTATGGTAAGGGAGCGAACGCTCCCTGGCCGTGTGGGGGGGCTCCAGCTTCTCCTATGCAGCGTTGGATATGGTGCTGCCAAGTTGGCCTTGCCATTCCGGTGCTGCATAGGATTGCGCCCTAAGATGCATCATGCACCTAACTTCCTATGCAATTATTTAGTGTGTCAGTCAGAAAATGAGACATTTGCTCTGGCAAAGGAAAGGCAGGATACAAATCTTATAAATAAATAAATAAATAATAATTGTGCATTATTAATAATAATGAAAGCAAAAAGGCATTCATAATAGGAGATACCTTAGAGAGACGTTTAACATGGGGAATCCCTTCCGTTAAAACAGAAGTACATGAAGAATTGCAGAGGGGCGGGATTTGTTTTACCTATGAGGCAATTCCTCCATGTATAAAAACATTCATTAAGGTAAGGGGTTATTTAGTAATAATTCCCTGTAAGAAAAACAGAGTCAGAAGGTGGCAAAGTTCATTTTAGCTGCGGGGGGGGCATAAAAATACATGGGAAAGGAAAAAAGAGTTAATCCTCCTCTGGCAGCTATAACACGTAAAAGCAAACACGGGATATCCTATTTTCAGATCACCCACATCATTTCTAATTTTGACCCCAAAGGCATCAAGCCTATGAACTCTGACCGAGCATCCAAGATATTTTTGAGACCGAGATATGACTTGAGATACAAATTAGTTCATAATATGTTTCAAGTGTTCTTTTGCAATAAATAAGTTGCCCATCTTCATATTGGAATAATTCAATTTATCTACAATCTTATTGATGAAGATTACTTACAGAAAAGAAAAAAAGAGACCAACATAAAGACTGCAGTATACTGCAATCTGAGTTAGGATTATTGGACATACCAAGAATTGCAGGTCAAAATCCTTTCATTTTACTAAACAGCTTCTCCAAAACACTGTGCAAAAGGTTTAAGAGGCATGCCGATTACTTGAAAATACTTGCTCTCTTGGTGGGTGCCAAGTGCTATAACATTTGCTTCCTTCCCTCCCTCCCAACCTTTTCATAACAAAACAAAGCACAACAAAAATGAAATGCTCCATTATAGGCACTGCATAATACCTCGCTTTGTGTAGAAAACATGTTCGTTAGCAACATAAGCGCTACATGTATCCTGGGTAATCCCTCAAAATAAGGCTTAACTGCTAAGTCGTTTTGCTAGCTCTCTATAGAGAGGTGAACCAAAAGGGCTTTGGCCTTTGATGATTCAGGCCCACGATTAAATTCAGAGGAGAACCACAGAAAAAACTATGGTTAATAAAATGCTTCTTACAGGGTCACATCGGTCCGGAACTCCTATATGAAAAAAATGTATAGAAGGTATCCAGCTGCCAAATATGTGTGGAAAAGAATCTGAAAAATGGCCTGAAGTCAATTTTTCTACTTTCAGAAATGGTAGCTATGACATTTAAATGACATTCCTGTGTATGCTTACCTGGGAACATAGGTATGCTTTTGTAAGATAGACACCACTACATTGAGATTTCATGTTTCAGCTCCCAAGGGCCTCTGCTAGTGTGAGACTTCAACTTGGCTTGGTAGAGTATTGCTTACAAGAAGGCTCGCAGCCACCTAGAATGGTTATCAAAGCAACTCATCAAGCTTGCAACCACTGTGTAGAAGAGCTCAAGAACTGGCTTTCTGCATCAGGACCATGCCTTCTGCAGCTCAAACTGGGACAAAATTCATAGATTTCCAAAATGCAATGTCCTTTCCTTCCACTGAAGTAGTATGTCATACCAAACTGTCAAACAAGCACAGCAGATTAAGGTCATGTTATAGATTATCATTTTGTCTATGCTTGTCTAAATACTTAAGCTTTATGCAACTGATGCAGGGCAGATACTAATTTTGTTCCATTCTATATACAGTCATTGTTTTCCCACAATGGGCCTTCAATAGACTGCCTTACCACTGAGCTAAGGGCCACTTCACACTTGACACTGTATATTCATAGAACTAGGCTTTGTGATTGTGAATCCAAGATGTGTACCCACATGCTGAAATAGCTGTGTGCAACTCTTTGAGAAATGACCATGTACATAAGTCTATACTCTCTGTACTATCTTAGGGTTATCTGAAATCAAGTCCCCCAGAATACTTCATTCCCTGGCCTTGTTCCAAAATAAATCTACATATTATTCCAGCCTTACTTTGTAATGTGTGAAATGGCATCCCAATAATAACATTCAAAGGATTTCTTAAAGCTCAATCATAAGTGAATATATCAGTTAAAAACACAGTCTCCATTGTTCTTGGTTTTTGAACTTTGGATGCTTGCATTTTTGAACAACAGGAAGGCTTTAAGAACTCACCCTGCCACAACAAGGTTAGGAGAGTTTAATGCACTTTCTCAAAAAAATTCCATCATATCTAGTATGGGACTAAATGTATCTTTCCATACTCATGCCATTTTCACTTCAAAATGCAATGCTGTAAAGTGTTCCACAAGGACTTGCCAGGCCTAGAAACTCAGCAATATGCATGCAACTGACAGACTCACAAGAGGATTATAGTTTCCACAGTGGTCCTTAAGAAGCAAATGCTGTATGGAATAGCATTAGTTATTAGATTACACATTTCTCCATTAATAACAACCATTTTAATGCTTACCCATCTCTAGCTGAGCCTGATACAAGCATGAAATCTGTAATAAATCTAGTGTATACAAACGAACAGTGAATAGAGAACATTACTGGTCAATGAAACAACAGCTATGATTAGGAATAAGGGTATACAGAGCAGCAGTTTTTAGGAGCTATTTTAACAGTTTGTTTGCTCTACATTGCCAAGCCTGTTATGCAGCAATCCAGGCAAAGCCCCAAGGAGATAATACAGCAACAACCCTCACGGAAAGATGGTTTTTATACCAAGCAGATGAGCGCATCATTAGTGGAATAAAACATTAGAAGTTATTCTGGAAGTTGTTTCATCCTAAAAGTCCACGACAGCCTCTAATTAAACAACATATTTATTGCCTTCCTAAGATTTCACGCACATTTTCAAATGAACTTCCATTCTGAAAGTAGCAGGTAACTCGTTGGCTCTCGTCTCCGGGACTGAACGCAAAGAAAAATTCAAACGTTTCTTGGTAGATGTTTTTGGTTTTGCTAGGTTCAAAGATCAATGCTTTAAAAGCACCTTATTACAATGTCATATACAGTGGGAGCACAGATAGGAGGGGACGAGGGAAGAACAGCAGTTGGCCTTGAATCATCATAGGAAAGTATCCAAGCAGCAATTGTCTGAACCTCTCTTATTGTCCAACTCAGAAATCTGTTACGGGACATACAAGGCTGCCGGGTGCACTTTACACAAATTATTCTGAATGGCCCCAAATAATCATTATTCAGCGATGCATTCTGGGCAACTCAAATGTTAGCCTTCATAGCAGCCCAGAAATTTTTAAATGCCCCCCATCATTCTAGCACCACACAGAAAGTAATATATAGTACACCCCAGAAATACAGACACCCCAGGTAACACTGCCCGTTTATTTCTATCCCTGCTGTAGAGGCTTTCTTCAAAAGTTGCTCTGCTTTGCTATATAAACCGGAGAGAAGATGAGCCTCTGGTGCCTCAGAAACCGACACACACCCAGACTAAGTGGGGCTGCGAGAAAAAGAAGAGGGGACCCCACGCACACAGCCAGCAGAAAAGTTATTAAGACAGCGAGAAGGCGCCGCTTCCCCCACAAATCACTCGGCTGCCTCAGGCTCACCTTCCGCCTGCGCTTCCATTTTCCCCCCAGGGCCCGCAGGGATCCGCTTGCTTAGCAGCACCTACGACGGCGCCCTACACCAGGGGGGCTCCGCTGCCTCCCGCGGCTCCTCGCGTTGCCCGCTGCTTCGCGGCCGCGACTGTTGCTTCTGCTGCTCACCAGCCACTACCGGCTCGCGCTCGCTCTCCTGGCTACCCTTGCCCTCCTCCTTCCCTCTCGCTCGGGGGGAAGCCGCTTCGAAATAGCGCCACCTGCCGGCCCGTTTCCCGCTCGGCCGTCTCTCTTCTCATGGAAGCGCGCTGTGTTTTCCTTTCCCCCGCCTGTCTTGCGGGAGGGCGCTTCTTTTTTTTTCTCCTCGCTGTTACAGGGGCCTGGAGCTGTAATCTGTGTGGGCGCAAACAACACGCATTAAAATGACACAGGTGCTGGTTACAGTTTCACAAGTGCACACAATGAGGTTTTACTTTGTTTTGCGACTAGCCATTAAAAATGTTCCGCATACGAAGGCGGCGTTCCTAGAATTAAATGGTTTCCTTTGATTTTTATTATTGCACTTCTATCCCACTCTTCCTCCAAGGAGCTTATAGTGTTGTTCGTGGTTCTTCCCACTCCCCATTACATCCTCATCACTACCACCCTGTGGGAAAATTAGACTGAAAGTGACTGGCCTCCCGCAACCCGAGGGGATGTCATGTGGCAGAACCAGAAAAAAACAACAGGAGGGGGCCTTGGGGAACACAAGAGAGGGCCAAAATGCTACTGGAGGCCCAATTGCCTCCACAAGTGTGTTTGCCTTGCCCTCTTTCCCCCCCTGGCCTGGTTTAGTGGACAGAGAGAGCCTAGGCCTAGCAGTTCACATGTTAAATTTCTGAGAGAAAAATAAAGATCTATTTCACATAATGGTCCCATCTTAAACACAAACAGAAATGAGCTCCTGGGGATGTAAAAAGTTACCAGCAGGCCAAGCAGTTCTGCTATATAGCATTTATAGGGGCAGATCCCTGGCACCTGCTCATTTGTAACCTTCCCTTAAACACATACACATGCCCCACTGCTGTCACCACCACCACCTCCACCTCTTTCTCCTCACTTGCTGGGCTGAAGCCTCAATTTCAGAACAGGGGACAAATAATACATGTTGCTGGCATGTGTTTGGAAAGTACAATTAGTTCAAAATGTGGCAATGTGCTTATTAGTAGGAATGAACAGGCCATTCAGGCACACGATAAAACCTGCACTAAGAGATATATGGGCTTCCAATTTGTTTCTGATCACAATTCAGATTGTTGGCTTGACTGTTTGATATCCTAGAACAACATTGGTTCCATTTGCTTTAGAACAGTGCTTCCCAACCTGGGGGTCAGGATGCCCAAGGGGGTTGTAAATTGATTTTCAGGGAGTTGCAAAGAAGGGTAGCCATCTTAAAAAGCTTGGCACCACCATTGTGGAAACTTCATTTTGGCTAGGGAAGAGGATTCCCCATTAAACTGCCACTTCCTCAATGTTTGTGACTGCCAGGGGAATTAGACTTGGTATGGACTCATCTTGGTGTGGGCATATGTGTGTGAAATCTCTTCCAAGTCTCTTTCCGAGCAGGCATGTCATGCCTTCCATGTGCATGCCAAGGTGAGTCTCAGCACAGGAGGGAAGAGGAACATAAATACTCTGAAGACTATCTAAAATCTGGCTTTACCACCTTGATCAGCAATGGCATAGAGTAGCCACAACGCATTCTGTGCAATGTTATTCTCAGTGCCGAATCGATCAGTGAACTCAAAACTCAAATGTCACTTAGAGAAAAGCATTCAGAATATTTTAAAAAGGATGTGGAGTTCTTTCAATTTTCAAAAAACGTGATTTATTAAAAACAATGAATCCACTTTCTGCTTAATGACATCACTTCTGGCCCTAGGGCTTAGGGTGATCCTGACAGGTGGATCTGTACCTAAAAAGGGGGTACCGGTTCAAGGAAGTTTGGGAATCACTGCTTTAGAAGCTGCCTTCCCCCCACCCCCCAAAAAACACTCACACGCACAGATCATCTGAGAGAATCCTGTTTACACATCTGTTTAATTACACATCTGTAATTAAAACAAGGAGCAGGGCCTTTGCTATAGTAGCACTGTCATTCTGTCCTGAAACCCTTTCTTTGGGCAGAAGGAGGGAGGCCTCTGTGTGTTGCTCCAAGGAAGAAAGTTATAAGCCCCAAGGAATGTGCTGGAACCCTGAGTATGCATAAAATAGCTTGCTGGATTGTGACATCCACAAGGAAATGTGAAGGGAAGATTAATAATAACAATGCACGTCATAATGTATTCCTTTTATTTTTGTGATATTTAAATCTTTGATAGGGGAATAGTCTAAATTAGCACAAGACTCCATGATTTAAGGAGGCAAAAGCCACTACAAATGAGAGGAAGAGAAATCTAAAAATAAACATTTGCCTCGAAAGCTTTCTGAAACACTGCAAATGGCTAACTTCTTATTGCATCTTAATTTTGTTCCTTACAGATAAACGTTTGGTAAACCATAGCAACCCAAAGCATTCTTATACATTTGAGGTCATTTTCCTGAAATCTGCCTATTAACTGATTTAGAATCTGAATTATTGTAGAATATAAATTATTAATTGCTTTCTTTGTTATGCATATTCCTTGGGCTACAGAAAAGAGTTTGCTGTTTATGCAAGGATGTGATGATGGATGGATTGTTGTGGTCTCTACACTTGTTTAAAACAGATGCATTTAACCACATAGAAGAGCCATTGAAGCCCAAAGTCACTGAAGGATTCCATGCACTGAACATTAAACATTCTGATGGCAAAATACAGTATGGCCAAAATGGTAGGTAACATTGCATTGTATGCCAGCCTTTCTTTCAACTAATGGAAGGTACTTCCGTTGGCACGAACAGGGGACATGGACCAGACGGATGGACAAATCCTGATCCTCACATAACAGAAGGAGTCTCCATGTTTCACAGAATTCTACTCTGAAAGATCCATTTATGCAGTTTTTGAAAGGACATGAGCATATAGAGCTGAGGAACTGCCAAGAACATTTGCTTCTGCAAATACTCCTTAGGAAACAACCCATTACATACATGTTTTGAGGAAAAGAGTGTAGCTTATGCATGTGTTTTCAAAATATAAATAGAAAATTTCAAATCAAATTGAAAATTTCAAATGGTACTGCTTTAATATATATAAAAAAATCGATCACAGTCTAAAATGACCAAACAAAATAACTGCTTAAGGTGGACTTAAGATTCAAGAAAGAAATCATAAGATTTGTTGTGTCTCAACAAAATGCCTAATGCAGTGATGGCGAATCTATGATATGTGTGTCAAAGGAGACATGCCACAATCTTGTAGGTGACACACAGGAGTTCACCAACACCTGACAACAACTGAATTTGTTTTACTAGTATTTCATTTTTGTAATGACTTGTAATAATCTTTATATAATGCAAAGGTCACACATGACTGGGATGTATTTTTTAAAATAAATAAATATGTAAATAATTGTTTTCTCTTTTGTTGCGGGTGGGGAGTGACACGCCAGCAGAGTCAAGTGAGGCATTTTTGACATGGCAAGCCCAAAAGGTTTGCCATCACTGATCTGGGCAACTGAGTAAGGCAGTTGCTTTGCCAGTGCAATAACATAAATACATTACCGCAAACACCTAAGATAAGTCATTCTGATTTGTTTTCCTTTAAAATGTGTATAATTAACAATACAATAATGGCCTGCATTGTTACAATACAATCCACTGAAGCCTCTGCGCACTGATGCCAGCCTTCGCAAAAATGCCATAAAGTAACTTCACAACAGTATAGCAGTTGTCAGCACTGGCATGAAGGACTGGCCTACTTATACTGGCAGAAGACCCAGTGCATGTCAGACACAGTACATTCCAGGCTGAGCAGCACCATGGCAGGGTGGGGCAGTGGGACCAAGGTGGGCAGCTATGGAGGCAGGGGATGGGCGGGTCAGGCCCAGGATCAGTGGCAATGGCCCGCACCTCATCCTATCCCGCTTCACAGGTCCAATCTGCTAACATGGAGCAATGTGGATTGCACCAGCTATTTAGTCCATGTGGGTCCAGGTTTCTTACTGCACAGGCTGGGGCTTACCCTAAGGCAATAGACAAATGTCCCCTTGCTTTGCAAAGACCTCCAGCTTGCAAAATTCCCCCACAAGATGCAACACAGACTGCGCTGGCCCTACTGCATCTGCGTGGGGCAATTTGAGCTGGATCAGGCTGTAATTCACAAGTAAAGTAGCACAAAGCAAGATGATTAGAAATGAAACACAAAAGATATATAGTTACATTAAGCCCAGATACATAATTAATTAAAACCTAAAGCATTTAATTCAAAACAGGGTTTTTTTCTTATATTTCTTAGCCCAGTATTTAATTAACTTCCATTTCCATCTTTCTTTATATAATTTCCTGGGAGTAAACCCCACTAAACACAATGGAACTTACTTCATAATAGTAGACATGCATAGGACTGTGCTGTTATAGCCTCAGCCTGTCTTTTCTTTCATATTCATATATGCTAAGTTGACTAACAGTATAAAAATCAAAATTCATTTAAAACCATAAAATCTGTCTTAACTATTTTTGCTGCAATTTTCAAAATTTTCTGCATAATATACAGTACCATCAATAAAGCATGTTACAATGAATGTAATTGTACATCAATAATTAAAAGTTCATCAGTTTTCAAGACAGTCTCATAAAGGATCACTGCCCATCTATATGCCAGTTGAGCTTTTCCCCATATTGACTATAATATCTGTTATAGCCTTGTTGAGGTTCTTCATGGAACTTGCCATTTGGGAGATGTTGCCCAATTTTTCTGACTGAAGAGACCGACGCAGTGTGTGGCTTGTCTTTAATGCTGAAATGGCTTCATCCAACTGCAGCATCTTATTGGATGCCTGCAGGAAACGGTCTTCTTTCCCAGCAAGCTAAAGGAAGAATTTGTAAAACTTAAGATGTATCCTAAGTATACAATCAAAAGCAACTAGGCTTGGGATTAATTGTTTTGTTTGTTCTAGATAAAGGCTACAATCCTATGCATACAGGCATGCCCCAGTATCCGCTGGGGTTACATTCTGGACCACACTGTGGAAACCTGAAACCATAGATACTGGGGGTGCCTTTTAAAAGACAGGAGAACATCAGGGGTTTTGTTGCAACAAGGTAAAAAAAAAAGGTAACGTTCCCCTATTTTTCAATAGGTGTCCCAGTATCCTTGTTATCTGTGGATACCTGAAACGATGGATAGCAAATGTGGATACTGGGGCACGCCTGTATTTACTTCCACTGAAATAAGAAAGGCCTTAGGTCGAAGTTAATATCTATAAGATGAGGCTGTACAATTTACTCAGACTTCATGAATGCATATGCATATGTATTGTCCAATTCATGTATATTTTGACAAAGTAGAATGTAGTCTAGGAAAATTCATAAAGAGATCTCTAAACTACCCTGTAAATTACCCTGTAAGCTACCCTGTAAGCAACAATATAAATGCACAAGAAAAATAATGATCTCTTCATGTGATAGCTTGTTTCTAGCTAGATTCTTACATGCAATCCCTATGTTCATTATACAGACCATATAAAAAGTTTACCTGCTTCTGTAAACTAGATGTAAGATCAACCAGCAAAGCTTTTTGTCTTTTTAGCTCAAAATTATCCTGTTCCTCTTTATCCAGCATAGCTTTGATTTCAGCTACTCGGCTGTTCATTGTTGCAATATTTAAGTCACGAGCTGTGTTTCTTTTTTCCAAAATGCTAATCTGTAAAGAAAACACAAACAATGACTGAACCAGGAACAAAGATAATATAATCAAACCCAAAGATACAAATATAAAAATGCTTCACAAGCATTTTGTGCAGAATGAGAGCAAAATTAAAGGGTACTCACATAGTGTTATGTACATGAATGGTGCTCGTAGGATATATACTGAATCCATTAGCCTGTGGATTGCTGTACGCTCTAACTGTGGCAGATTGCTGGCAAGAATTGGTAGATGAAGCACTAGGCTAAGATTAAGTTATTGGACAACTCCCAGAAAAAGCTCTGTTCTCCAAAGCACCATTGTGAAAGTCAAGGATGTCAGTATCCCTTCAATTAATGTCTAAAGTGTGTCGCCTTGAATCCAGGTCAAGTCCCTTAAAAGGGAACTAGATATTCCCAGACTTGTTTCTCTTATTACACTAATTCAGGGGCAGAAGGGAAGGGAAAATAAGCAGAGAGAAAGGAGACGCTTATCCCCCTTCTTGCATGAGTGCCCGTGCACGTGTGCGCACACACGCACGCACGCGCACACACACACACACACACACCATTCCTGTCTCTTTTTCTGTATTCTTCATTATCTTGATAAATGTAGAGTTGAGACCATACATTTAATTCACTGAGCTACTATCTAGTTTGGCTCTTAAGCACAATCTGCACCTGCTTAGACCATTAATTCATTAACTGTACACTTTGACTGACTGCAACAATCCTGGATCTCAGAGTCTTTCCCAACAATCCTACCTGAAATCTCTTAACTGAAGAGGCCAAGAATTGAACCTGTCACCAAACCATGTGTTCTGCTCTGAGCCACAGACTCTCCCTGGAATAAAACAGGGAAACAGCAAATTATGGATTAAATAGTTACTCCATAATTCTATTATCCTATTAAAGGCGTACAAGTTCCTCTAAAATCAGTTAAATAGTTCATAGGGTGGGGGGAGGCGGGAGATGGGGGCAGACCATCCCATAGAAGGGGGTGGAACCAGGAGCCAGCACGTAGGCTAGATCCTAACCCATCTCCGGTCCAGTCTGCCCCGATTCAGGCTGCTCAGATTTGCGTTGCCAATTTTGGTGGCATAGATACAAGCAGCCGCATTTGGGCCTCTGTTGTGTTACCCAAGGAAAGGCAGGGTTGCGCCATAGCCAGTCTAAGTACTGTGCTGGATATGGAGCAGGCCAGCTGGCCTCCCTATTCCAGCACGGGATGAGAATTGCACTCTTAAGGGTCTATGGAAGTACTGATTGTGTTTAAGAGTTAAACTAGACAGTAGCTCAGCAAACGTATGGTCTCAACTTTACATTTGCCAAGATAAGGAGGAACACAGGATCAGGGGAGTATTTAAAAGACAGTATTGGTGTGTGTGTGTGTGTGTGTGTGTGTGTGTGTGTGTGTGTGTGTGTG
>JAJKFI010000115.1:674301-698056 GCA_029204185.1 Lerista edwardsae
GTGTGTGTGTGTGTGTGTGTGTGTGTGTGTGTGTGTGTGTGTGTGTGCGCGCGCGCGCACACGCACACACGCAAGAAGAGAGGTAAGCATCTCCTTTCTCTCTGCTTATTTAAACATGTACTGTTTTTAACTGTGAGCAAAAGAATATACACATGGTTAAGGCAACTAAGCGAAGAAGCATAATTTGGTTTCTCTCCACGCCTAGACAAGTTTTCAGTTTATGAACCTGATTTTCCTTTTGGAAACCTTTTAGAGAACATTAAGAGTAAAGTCACAATGGCCACACAACCTTATCCTCAAGGTCCCGCAAAGTCTTATTTTCCTGATCTAGGAGTTCCTGGTGCCTCTTGATCTCTCGTTGTAGATGCTCTTCATGGTCTTTTGCTTTCAAAAACTGAGCAATGATAGCTGAGTGGGATGTATATAGTTCCTCCTTAAGTGCTCTCTCCTGTAGTAAGTTACATAACCATGATAATGTAATTACACCTGTCACAAAGTTCTTGAGCACAGCAACCAATCAATTGCATTTAGAGTACGTGTAACCTTGAAGTAATTTTAGCTATGAACTTTTCTATACCTGAACTACATGGAATCCCTTCACGTCAGGTAATTTCTGATTCCCTACTTCACCTTTTGATTGAAAGCTCTCAACTGAAGTCTTTACAGAAGCATGCGCTCAAGGTCATGATTCAGGAGTGCCTGTTTTTGTGCCAAATCAAAAATACAGGAAAAAGTGCCCAGAAAAAGGTAATAGGAATGATATAGAGTAGGACAACTCCAAATAAGGACTGCATCTCTGATTTTTTTTATGGGGCAGCTTACAGTGGATCCACATAATCTCTGGCTACTGCGGAGATGAAAAAAGATCAGCCTGAGCTCTTCAGATTGTGCATGTTTGTGAAGACTCCTCCACTGCAATGGAAAAGCATATCCAACCCTCCCTCCCTCCTTCCCTGATGTCCCAAACATTTTGCACTAATGCACTGTCAATGATCAAATAATTTGCTCAGATTTTTATTTCCTTCTTTCTTCATGTTTAAGTCATCCTAGCATTATGCTTTTCATACGACTCAGATCCTACAATGTGGTTTACATGACACAATTGTATTCAAAAAGTAGCAGCATTTCACCCCTTGAGAGAAGGAAAGAAAAATGAATATTCAGTTGGCCTACTTCTCTCAGTAGTCTTCCGCAGTTTATGTCTTTATGTCAAAAGTGGTTTTACTATGAAAAATGAATTTAAAAAATGTTACACTAAATTACTTCCAGAGATAAAAGCTATTAAAATAGCATTTCTACCATGTACGTGTATTGGAAAAGGCAGGAGATACCCCAAGGACAAGGGGAATGGTATCAGCAATGGCCCCTTGTCCCAGATAAACCAGGGATTATAGGGTTAACCCTCAAGGTCTTTGCAAGCCTCGGGAGCACAGCTGTAGGCTGATGAGGCCCCTGGCTATGAAGGGAGGCCAGCACAGGTGCAGATGGGGGTGGCTGATGGTATCACCTGCCTAGCAACAGACACAGATTGGCTGACCTCAGTATAAAGCTGGAGGCAGGAGCTGGAGAAAAAGAACTAGATAGCTGTTGGAGGAGGGCACCAGGTAGGTGCTGGATTGCTAAAGGAAAGGTGATTAGCACCAGGTAGGTGCAGGAAGGAAGGTGGCTGAGTGGACTGACTGGAGTGCTGGCTGGACTGCCTGCCTGAAGGACTGATGGTGTGCTGGCTGGACTGAAGGACTGGAGAAAGGAAGGTAAGGTTATGGGGGGGTATAACCATTGGGAATTGTTGTATGGCTGCCACACCCCTGGAGCCACCAAGTGGAGGAGGCAGTTGTGGCTTAGGCAAGTTGACTGTCTATTGTTTGTTGGTGGGGTTTGTTGGTGCTAGAGTTAGGGTATCTGAGCTAAGCCAGTGATGAGGACAGTCTGGAGGAGGCTGGCCAGCCGGTGATCCCAAGCAAAGCTGCTGGAAGAAAGGAGGCCCAGTGGATGAATGAATCCCCACCCTCTTGCCTATCTCTGAGGCTGCTTTGGAGGGGGAACTAGTTAGCCTAGTGCGGGCATTAGTCCCCTAGTCCCTTGGGGAGGACCGGCAGGGAATTTGGCAGAACAGTACGGTCTCCTGAAAATTTTTATTTGGGTTGGTCCAATTGTTCCTTTCCTTACTATGTCCAGTTGTTTGATCAGTTCCAAGAGCCGGGACTGCAGTGTGGTATTTTCCTTAGTCAAAGCGTCATGATCATCCATCATGTTACTTCTCAAAAGACGGTCCTGATCTGCCAGCAGCTGTTTCTCACGCATTTTCTGATGGAGAAAAGATATTTCGTTCCTGAATAAAAAACAAATGCAAATTCTATGTATTAAATTGTCTTTTTGACTTAGTGAGTTTCTGAGAAGACTTGGAACAATTAAAATGCACAATAAAATTATAAATCACTAGTAGAATTTGAAAAAGTCACACCATTTAAAAAAAGTTCATAATAATGGACTGAAGTCAGAAAAGCCATCTGAAATAATATTGTCATTGCTTAGCCCTTAAAATCCATAAGGGAAGGAATAATGAATTGCCTTTGGGCGGGATATTACGAAAGCCAGGGGTGGACCAAATGGATTAGCTATCTAGTGGTTAGCACTCAGTCCACCACTTTCTGCTTGTCACTTCCCAAATTTACTGGTCTAGTGGCTGAGGAGGAGGGGGAGCTGCTGCCAGCACCATCTCAGAGACCAGGCAGAGTGGGGACCACCTGCCAAAGATCTCCTCTTGCAGGAAAGCTCAGAAATTAGTGTTGCTTATTTAAAATCAAATTGCAGTGGTGAACAATGCACAATAGAATGAGCAATTCTAGAGATGGGACAAACTACTCAATTACCAGTGAACATGGGCCAGTGTATTAACACTCAAAGAAGAAATAAACAAAAGGGGAGGGTGGAAGGAAGGTGGAGGGAGGCATTCCTAGGTGTGGGGGGAGGAGGGCAGATCAGGGAGAAGGTCTCCTCCATTGGATCCTATTCCCTGTGTCAGACTTGGAATCCTAATACAGGGCTTCTCTGCAGTTTTGTTGGCGCAGATTGGAGAAGCCCCACTGCGGAGGATGGAGCTTTACTTGGGGTAAGGGGACAAAAGTCCACTTCTCCCAAGGAGATCCCCAGCCGCTCCCTGCACCCCACAGGATACAGAGGCGGCCATTTCTGCGCCAGTATACCTCTGGTGCTGGGAAACATAGGATTGGGCTGCCCATCTTACTGTTCCTTATCTATTATTCCAAAGTTGGCTCCAAGAGTCCATAACATATCCCTGATTCCCAGAGGCCCGTGAAGGTTTGGCCACACAGATACTTCCTCTGAGGGAGCCAAGATGGAACACATCCAGGCTTTCTTGTGCTTAGGTTTGATGATATCATAGAGTTCATCCAACTAATTCCCAAATCATCTAGCTGCTCTGTATCACCCCTTTAACCAAAGGTGGGTATGGCAGCCCAATGGGTGAGAACATGCCAATTCAGCAGGAGGGTTGGCTAGGAACTACTGTCCATCTGGCCCAGACATGAAGACAGAACAATCTGTATCTTGCACATGTGGATTTTTCGTAATGGCATTTCAGTCACATAACAGAGTTCCATCACTTTGATGCCATTCCCCTGAACTTTTGAGAGTGGGGGCACTTGGATCAGAGGCTTGAATGAAGATTTTAATGTGTGAATATGCTCATACAAAAAAACAAATGAAGTGAGACATGGAACACAATGCCCCAAACATAGTAGCAGTCCAGAGCCTCCTTGTGCACTGAACCATCATGTCTACACAGCAGCTGGAGTTCTGGAAGGGCACTAGGGTCTTTTTCCTGCCAAACGCTACATCACAGCACCAAAGTGCAAGGTAGGTCCTCCTTACTGGGGACACAGCATTTCCCTAGTTCTGTATTATGTTTTAATGGCTGTAATGACTAGGATAAAGGGAGGAGATGGACAGCGCAATCCTAGCGTTGCCATAGCGTCAACGTGTTGCATCGACACTACAGCATTAGCGCCAACGTGGGAGCGCCGAGCACCCCAGCATCGGAGCTAAAGCACTCACTCCGACACTATGAGTGGCGTCGGCTTGAGAGCACCGACAGGGAGCCACTCTTGCACCAGCCGAAGCTGATCGCTGCGAGGGAGGCTCCGTGCCGAAATGGCGCAGGTTTGGGTGGGTGGGTGGGTGGGGGGGCGGGACTTGGGCGAGACATAGGCGGGCTTGGGAGGTGGCCATACGGCCACATCCTAAGCCCATCCGTGAGGCCGCATGACCCCAATTCGGTCTGCACGGTCTCCTCAGATTTGCGCCCGCTCTTTAGCGAACGTTCCCTTGCCAGGGGTGGGGGGAGGCTCCAGCCTCTCCTATGCAGCATTGGATATGGCACTGCTAAGTCGGCCTCGCCATTCCGGCGCTGCATCGGTTTACGCCCATCATCAATTAACTATGTGTGTGTATAAAGAAAGAAAAGCTAGTTTCTTCAAGACTGATACCATTTTACGTACAGACAACTCATCTACAAATTCTCTGTATCTTCTGCACATGACTCTGCACTGCAAACAAAGGGTGACACACATGGTGCTAGCATAGTCAAGAGCAGTGAGGAGTGGTGCTTGACATGTTTGTAAATTGCCACAGTAGCTGCCGCTGGCAAACAAGAACTGTCTCCAGGCAACAAGGCAGGAAAGCTTTAAGTGAACTGGATAAGAATGGGTTCTTTTTTCCAAACTTGTAGGCTATAACCCTTTGTATACATTCCTGAGAGTCAATTGAGTAAGTTAAACACATATAGGAATGACTAACGGAAGTATGTTTGGCAGGTGGGAAAATAATTTTTGTGGACATTTGGAACACTTGCCAGATTCAGCCCTTCATACCGTAGTTCATGAGTGATTTGCTTTTGCATCGCTGCTGTTCTCTTAAGGATGTTCTCTTCTATTTCATGGATAGTAGACTGCACTTTCAAACACTCCTTTCTCTTCTCTGAAAGCTGCAAGTCCACCATCTTCTGCTGTTCTGACAATTGCTTCATCTTGATTTAATTCCAACATACGAAAAGAGATGTTTACACCTTACACTGTAAAGTCCAATGGAATTCTTTTTCCTTATTTCCAAAATACAGTTGACTTAAAACATAATTCATCACTCTGAGGCATTGTTGCATGTAGTGTGAAAGTACATCTACCTTTGGGACTTAGAAATAGCTGCCACTTTGCAATTTCCCTGATAATCTTGGCATGCAGATCATCCTTCTGTCTCAGGTGCCCTTCACAAAATACAGCATTTCATGAAAAAAAAACCCCACAAATGTACATTAACAACTCAAGTCTAGGTACAAAGGCCTCCTTGTTGTACTGAAGTTGTGTGTCACTGAAATGTTATTGCTTGTTATTGTCAGGGGCGTTCCAGAGCGAAACTGCGCCCATGGCACGCAACGTTGTGATGTCACAACGTCGTGACGTCATGACGTTGCAGGGTGTGGCTTCTGCCACCAGGTCCCCTAACATGTCAGCTTAGCCGCTAGCAGGTTGTTACACCACCACAGTACTGTCAACCACGTTGCCAAAGTTCAAGGTTGCAGTGGCAGAGCAGAGCAGGAATATCCTGCCATGTGATGGCAGGCGAAACTTTGCAAGGAAGAGCCCTGTGTGCTAGAACGCCAACGAGGGAGTGTGCGTGCGCGTCCCCTAAGGCTGCAAAACTCTTCGCAGCAGCGCGCAATCACCGGGCTCCTCTTGCAGCAGCCTGTGCCTCTCTCTCTCCACTCCCTCCCCTCCACCCCCTTAATCTATGGATAATGTTCAGAGCCTGCTTTCCAAACGCCCACTGTAATAAAAATGATCTCTTGAAAATTCAAAACGATCGGTCTCTTTCCCCCCTTCCTCCTCCCTTATCTCCTCCTTTATGCACTTCTTTCTGAAAAGCCTGGAAGTTCAAGAGGAATGGCAGACTCTCGCTCATGCCGCCTCCTCTCCCCAACATTGCAAATGGGGCTGGCGGGCTCTTGCAAGACCGTGTGATGGAAAAGAAGGGAAAGAGGAGACGCATTCCTCATGGGGAGCCCCCTCCACATGGCCCTCCATTCCCCGCCTAGCTGGAGAAGACTCGCTCAAACGCGTGTAGGGTTCCCAGATAGGGTTCCTGCCTCTCCTCCTTCTCAGGCGGGCTTTTCCTTTTCTCTCCTCTGCACAGGGAGGGAACTGAGTGGCAGTTCCCTTGCGAGGGAGGCGAACAAGAAAAAGCCGCGGTACCAACACACTAGCCTGCTTTCAATCTCACCAACCAGCCAGGAAGGAGTTCGCGTGCAAGGGCTTTTGCTTCAGGAATGCAGCGAATTAAAAACCACACACCAGCAGCCTCCCAGTTTGCAGAGCCTTAAAGTGCTAGCGGGAGCCAGGAAAAGCCGGCAAGCCGTGGCATGCCTCCCAGTTTGCAGAGCCGGGGGGCGCGCGGCTTGCTTGCCATTCCTGGCTGCCGCTCACCTTAAAGTGCCAGCTGCAGCCAGGACAAGCCGGCAAGCCGCGCGCCTCCTGGTTCGCAGAGCAGGGGGGCGCGCGGCTTCTCCTGGCTCTGGCTGCCGCTGGCACTTTAACACGAGCAGCAAAACCTGAGCCGCGACGTTGCGGGGGCGCAGCGGCTTGCAATGTTGCAAGGGGCGGGGCCCGGGGGTGCCACGGCACCCCCCTGAAGAATGGCGCCCATGGCTTGTGCCATGGGCTGCCACAGGTAATATACACCCCTGGTTATTGTTGTGGGACAGTCAGATCTTGGTTGCACTAGTTTCTGCCTGACAATGAAATCTCGAGGATTGTGCAACACCGACGCACTAATGCATTCACCAATTAAAAACAAAACAAAACACATTGAGTTATAATAAATTGCTAATAAAGCCATTAATATTCAGTACCTTTGCTTGTAGCCCAAGGATAGCCTGTTCACTATTATTCAGTTTCATACGTTGCTGTTCCAGTTCCTGCTTAGCATGCAGTATTTCTGCATCTTTTGCAAAGATTTCTCTGTCTTTTTGTTCCTTTTTTCTCTTCTGCTCTAGGATGTCTTCTATCAAAATCTGCTTCTCTTTTGAATAGTGCTCTAAAGTGAGAACAATTTTAAAGTTTCTAATTATTTCAAAGTTCTGCCAACATAAAGCCAACAATTAGACACCTCAGAAAAGGGTACAACTATTCTTCTTTTAGGACACAATCCTAACTTGTGCTGGAACAGGCAGGCTGAGTTGCCTGTGCTGTATTCAGCACAAGATAGGACCGGGTTAGATTTTATTCCCCTTATCCCATGCTGCATGCCAGCCAACCCTATGAAGCTTCTTGGAGCTGCACTCCTGATTTTGTGGATGCAACTCCAAGCGGCCCATGTAACGCTGGTCGGGCTGTGAACAGGGGTTAGGATCCAGCCTGTGCTGCCACAGCTGGTCCCACCTCATCTGCCATCCAGGCCACCTTCCTCCCACCACAAAAAGCCCCCATCCCATCTTCGCCTTATCCTTTCCAGCCCCAGCCTGCCCAGGGTGGCACGAATCTACCTTCTCCAGATATAGGTCCAGCACTGTTAGGCCAGTACACCTTCTTGCACTGGTCTAGCCTGCTCCTGAACAGCGGTGTTATGGCATGTTTGTGACGTCCAGGAGCTAGCACACCGTTGACTCAGGGCAGCATTAGGATTGTGTTGCCCATCAAATTAACTAAAATTATACTGGAGATAACACTATATGGAACAATGTCAAATACACAAGTTTTGTTTGCTTTCTGCTTTCTTTTAAGCAGCATTAGGGTTAGATTTAGGAAAAGTCAGAATAAAAAAAACTGATTTTTCTTGTCACATGTTAGTACTTAATTTTTGTGCATCATCTGCTTGATCTATTTATAGTAAAAGAACAGTTGGTGCCAGATTTCATGAATGAATCTGTTCTTTGCTGAAGTGAGCTCAGAATACCTTTTTTCTATTCACAGCATACAAACTTGTATACGTCGATACAATGTGCACAGTGTGATAAACAAATAATGTTACATTAATTCCCCTTTATTCAGTATGATCAACTAGTTCCATGTGCTTTCTAGATGCGCTCCTTGCACCATCACCCACAATTTTTGGGGAACAATGGATTGTATTCAGGCTCCTACAGATGGACAGAAATTTGCACAACAAAACTTCCTGCTCCCTTTTCCCCAATGCTGCTCTTCAGTTCACCTCCGGAGCTACTCCACAGGAGTAATGAGTAGTGAGAATTCAAGATATTTTGAATCCAGTTTTAAGGAATAATACAACCAGTCTATGTATTCTAATGTTGTGAGTCTCCAACATGACAGTAAGAACTATCAGATACCATGGAAGTTGCAAGTCACATTCACAACCTAAATGTGAGACTGCAATGCAATGAGAAAAAACATTTTCATAAAACTGCCTGTAGATGTGTTTGAAAGGAATGTATATATCACCAAAATATGTACAACTTCACAAGTATATGAATTGACAATTGAATGAATTGAAAAGTATATGCAGTATCCACTGGATACACTGTATATTGAAAAGACCAAAAGAATAACTGTAGGAAAAACCATTCAGAGCGCAGTCCTAGCCTGGAGTTAGGCCAGCAAAATTAGGCCAGCAAAGTTTGGCTGGTACAAGGGACATTGTAAAGTAAGTTTGAACCACTCTCTGAGTCAGAGACGCCAGCACACAGATCATTCTCCCTGACTTCAAGAGTGGTCTGAACACGCTTTACGGTAGCCAAAGTAAAACTTTGCTGGCCTAACTGTGCCGGCATAACTCCAGGTTAGGATTGCATTCCCAAACATTTATCAGTGCAGAAAGGAGGATTAATATCCACATAGCAAAGGGGGCAGGGAGGGAAACTCAACAAGGTCTTAAAAGGGAAGATGACTTAACAAACCACGTGTTACGATTGGAAGAAGCATTTTAGGGCACAAAACAAAAGTGGTTTCAGTTACACAAACATGACAGAAGGAACACTCAGACTTTCAGGGGGAAAGTTAAATCAGCACACAGAAAATATGTCGAATTATTCAGAGAAATAAATAAAAAAAAATTTTTTTTAAAGGTATCTAAAAGGCATATAAATTCCAAGATCACACCTTGAATGCTAAGAAATGCATAAAAAGCTTAAAAAGCTAGCTAAATAGCTGGTGCAGATCTGAGAAGCCCCATAGGGATAGCTGGGGCTTTACTCAGAGTAAGGGGTAATTTATCCCTTTACCCTGAGGTGACATCCAGCCACCTCTTAACATACTGTGCCGGCACAGGTTAGGATTCCACTGTGAACTGAATATATAAAGACATTATTGCAAATCCAATAGTCCGCTCCCATGGCATGCTGATGGTGCAGTGGGTACTATGATCGTAGTGAGGGTTTAGGGGTTGCCCTAGCTAGGTGGATCCTCTGATGGGCTTGGTGACCCAACTAGTGCCCCCCCCCAGCTAATCTCTGACCATTATAGAAGGAACAACAATTATTTCCATTCCTAGAAATGAATGGTAAAAAAAATCAAAAATATGTACTCTAATTTAAAGAACTAAAATACATTTTCACCACATGGTGGTGCTAATTTTTAAAAAATGAGTCAAGTAGAAAACTAACATCTGAAGCCTGACCTCTACACACACACACACACACACACACACACACACACACACACACACAGTTAAAACTAAGCATATAAATTTTAATTTTTTATCTTATAATAGTCAAGTTATATATATAGTGATAACAGTCGATATAGATATAGATAGATAATATATTGTGAATAGTGATAATGGTCAAAGCCTAATAGTTTCAATAGCCTTTAAAAATACGCAATTGATGTAGCCCACTAATATTGTTTCATATCACTTCTGACTTTTCCAAAATTAGCAAATCAATTATGTACAGTTTGGTGAACTATAAGGCCTATCTAGAATAAAATTTTGGACCTGTTCTTAGACTACTGTCACATTCCTCTAAACAGTCAACAATATGAAGAAAGTTTTATGTGTCCTGAACTATAAAACTTGCAGCATCCCTTTCATCAAAGATGCTGGAAAAAATATAGCTCAACTAGAAAAACAGCTGCTAGAAAATAATAGGAAATGCATAAATATGTTTGCATAAAATAGAAAATGCTTTCTTTGCTCTATACTAATTTGCACAACATTAAAACTAAGTTTAGAACTGAACTTTAAACTAAAACTTGACAATATGTTGTGACTGCTGTTCTTTATTTATGTGGTGAAAAATACAGCCTTAAACTATTTCTTTGATTTATGACTCAATTCTCTCTGGGAGGGCAGATATTGCAATCTACCACAATAAGTCCATTGGGATGAAATCGGCTTAGCCATTCAGCAGGCTGCAGCACCAGCTCAAATGCCTGGAGGCCAAAAACAGACGATGACCACTCTCCTCTAAACTTCTGCCATCCTTGAATGACACTTGTAAGTAGCTGGCAGGAGAAGATTGGGGGACATTTGGGTGGACTGGGGTGGGAAGCAGACTGGGCCTGGGCCAGGTCAGGAGCGGGCAGGATTGCACCCTGCATTCTTCATCTGCCCTTCCTTATGTGGACCTGCCCCCAGAAGTCTCCTTGGACCTACACCAGCGAAAGAGCTTACGTAAGTCTGAGGAAACTTATTGGAGACCAGGTGGTCCATGGGGAGGTAAATAAAAACGGCTTTTATTTTTCTTTCCTGGGTTATCTGGTTGCCTGCTGACCCATAGCATCCCTCGTACTCTGCTGGCAGGGTTGAATGCCATGAGCTGGCTGGGGATAGGACAGGACTTTTAGTTTGAGGGCTCCTTTCTTCTTTTGTGGAATAGCAGCATGTGGAAGATCACAGCTTTCAAGTGGGTCCTTCTAATGGAAATGCAACAATTCTTTTTTAATGTGCTTTAAAAATGCTGGTCTTGTGTCATTGTGACCTCACCATGTCATTGAGACTAATGAATCTGTTGAGGAAGGACTGATTGCTCTGAATGGCAATACTGACTGAACACTGTAATCATACCATTCACTAGAGAAGTCCTATTTTGTAGCTGATTGTTTTCCACAACAGTTCTGTTGCAGACCAAAAAGGGGATATGGTAGAATAACAGAACCTCAGAAATCTATCCATAATTGTATCATTCAGAGATTTCAATGGAAATAATACCAGCAGCTTTTCATCAAAGCTATTTCTTCAGTTTATTTCCTAAAAGAAATTGGCTATTCTTTTATTTCATTTCTAAAAGCACATCTCCCCTTCAGCTAAACAATATCTGCAATGTGAGAAAGAAGCTTAGCAGGAGCTGGAGACATTTTGCCAACTGTACAGCAGATCTGCCTCTTCCAAGTTATCAGAGACCTGACTCCAGGTCAACTCCACTGAGTAGCCTTCAATTGAAGAAGCAGGAGTCCTGCAGTTTTCAGATGTTTTGTCTTGGACTAATAAATTTTGCTAAATCACATTTAGTATTTATTCTGATCCCCAACAAATCACACTATCCAATTTCCTTTTTCAAGACAAAACACAAAAAGTATACAAAACACATGAATGCACATCAGCTAAGATCCCTTACTGTGGATATCATGCTAAAACAAAATAGGAAAAGATGCTCATTCCAGCATCCTTTTCAGTAATTCCTGCTCTATAGAACATGGTAGAACATGGATGAAAGATCATCAGAAATTTGTTCACAACTGTCAGGTCTCTAAGCCAAGGCCTTTCCCCTTTGACAGCCTTAGAAATGGGAAAAACCTACCACAATCTACAATTGTATGAACAAAATTCAATATTTTGAGGGCTGTGGTCTTAAAGGAGACACCAAGACTATGCCAATAATGTGGCTGCTGAATGATGTATTACCGTCTGCTGCACTGATCTGGTTACCAAGTTGCTCTCTTTCTATTTGCAGCATGTTCAAAACATTTTCCTTTCTCTTTAGCTCCAGTTTGAGGCCATCAGACTGAGACTCTAATTCCTGCACAACAATGACAACAAAACAATAAAAGTTTGAATTGTCTTTAATGAGACTGATACATTTGGAAAAGGTAAGAGTGTTCAGGCTAAATTATTGCTCTAATAGCATCAACATGACATGGCCATTATCAATGACCATTAATTAAGTGGGAACATAAGAACATTAGAAAAGCCTCGCTGGATCAGGCGAAGTGACCATGTACTGTAGTCCAACTTCCTGCTTCTCACAGTAGCCCACCAGATGCCTTAGGGAGCCCACAAGACAACCAGTGCCCAATTTTTAAGTCATTAAACTTACTGAACACACCATTTCTCCCTCACCAGTCTGGGGTAGGCAAAACAAAAAACCTGCCATCCATGGCCAACTTGGATGGCATGAAAAGAAATCCTACCAAGCCCTCATGTTGAGTGACCAGTTAATCTCCGACTGGACATACCCATAATAGTTTATAACGTGTGATAGAGTTTTCATCCATAAATCTGTCCAATTCCCTTTTAAAGGCATCTAGGTCAGATGCCATCACCACATCTTGTGGCAAGGAGTTCCACAGACTAATTACATGCTGCATAAAGAAATATTTTCTTTTGTTTGTTCTATCTCTCCTAACACTCAATGCTAGTGGATGTCCCCTGGTTCTGGTATTATGTAAGAGGAAAAAGAGATTCCCTTTATTTATGTTATCAACGCCCTGCATAATTTTGTACGTCTCAATCATGTCTCCCTTCAGGTGCCTTCTTTCTACAGTAGACTGCATAGAAAACGTAGTTGTAGGTCAACGCAACCATTTGGATGGTCAGCCTACATGCAAAATGAAAGTCTAATTGGAATATAAAATTCAGGCCAAGTGATGCACAAAGGAGGCACGTCTGAATTGGAAATTTACTGAAAATGGACTCCTGAAAATATTAAAATTCTCAATACATTTTTAAGGATAACATTACTTAGTGATTACTTCTTATTTACCGTTTTCAATGCTGGATTGTTCTTCAAAACACATTAGATATTGACAATATTTCAAGAAGTCTGTTTTCAGTACACTTGCTAATCAATGGGATTTTGACCTTAGAACAAGAGCCTGTGTTGCTATGGGAAGGATGTTGCTGTGAGTCTAAATTTAGAGGCATCTGGTGGGCCACTGTAAAATACAGGAAGCTGGATTACATGGACCCTCAGTCTGATCCAGCAGTGCTCTTCTTATGTTCTTATGTTAAGTTGTGCTGCATCCTAGCTGCCATACTGATAATTTGCTCCGTTGTATAAGCCAGTGATTTTCAACCAGTGTGCTGTAGCATCTTGGTGTGCCGCAAAAGGTATGCAGATGTGCCATGAGAGTTGGGGGGAGAGGCACTTATTAGTAGGGCCATTGGTGGATGTGAGCCTCCCACTAGCAGCACAGTATAGCTTGTCAATGGTCAAAAAAAGCCTGATGGTGTGCCCTTACAATTTCAGTGTCATGCCAGTGTGCAGTAAGATGAAAAAGGTTGAAAATAACTGATATGAACAAACAAAATGCCAGAAGCTTTCAGTATGTTCTCCAAAAAATGAAGTCAAGAAGGATGAGCTTCAAAGAAATATTATGCTGTTATTTTTCAAAGACAATTAAAGAACAATTTACCTGTAACTTTCGAAGCATATGTTCCATTTCAGATGCAAGGCGAGGATGAAGATTAGTGGCTTTTTTATCCTGTTCACGAGTGACCACAGCAAGTTAAGGCAAAAAGATGATTTAAAATTAAGATTAATTCTATTCACCACTTGAGTAGTTTCCTAAAATAGCAAATAGAAAATGCTTTCCTTCAGTTTCTGCAATTAAAAATATTTACTATTATAAACATGTCATTCCAATGTTCTTTTCCAATTATTATTTAGTTGTTCAGCTTTTAGGTATTACAGACAACACTGTGCAGGATATAGATAATTGGCTTCTAGTTCAAGGAAGTAAATTTGCTGTTGGAGGTTCTTGATGTACTCAGATTCAATGCTTGAAGATGAATTCGCCATTTCTGAAACCAAGCAAATCATTTTAAATCGATCCTTTAATTAACAAACCAAATTATTCATTATTTGTAACAATCTATGTTTTATATACTATTTTTAGTACTCTGTGGCAGACTTCTCAGACAGCACCTTGAAACAATGCCTCTTGATGTTGGTATAGTGTTAAGGTGCTGGCTTTCCCATTCATGCCCCTTGTCCCATGTGAAACCTTTCATGAAAATGGCTTTGTGCCTGACCTCCCATGCCCTCAAGGAATCAGCAGATCCATTTTTCCAAATTCTTATCGTTTATGTTCTGTTTCAGGCTAGCAGGATTGGGCCCAGAACTTCATTGGTCGAGGACATTATTCTAAACATATCTGATGGACTACCTAGACAAACCACAGTGAGAGTACTTTGGAAAATATGTCCTCTGTTATCTATATATGCCATTGTGTTATGTTAGGATGTAAAAACTTTAATATATTAACAAGAAAACAAAATCTAAGCTTTGATAATTTGAAACTTGGCAGGAATTCTGATCCCATTCTCAGGGGTGCCAGGAAGCAGGGGGGTCTTAGGCTTTGCCCATCACCTGAGTCCCTGCCCATCTAGGAGAAGCCACCTATGTTGGGGCATACCCACCTGGCCTGTCTCTTTCAGGGCTGTCCCCCCACCCCACCCCTCTGTCTCACAGAGCAGAGACAAGGAGAGGGTTCACAATGTCCTTTCTCAGATTCAAATCCTTCTCCTGTCTCATAGGGTCCTGGAATCTCCCTTCTAGCTAGTCTCCAGCCCCTTTTCATCTCATATTCTTGGCTGGCCGCCCTCCCTTCCTGGTTCCACCCACTCAGCTTGGTCACCTTCTGCATCTTGTTACTCCAAATTCCCTTCTGTGTCTCCACTTTCAGAGCCCAATCCTAGGCATGTCTACTCAGAAGTAACTCCCATTATTGGCAATGGAACTTACTCCCAGGTAAATGTGGATAGGATTGCAGCCTCAGTCAGGTATGCCACCTCAGTTTGCTTTTCTTATTGAATGTACAGTAATTAAAAAGCACATAATTTCTGTATTCCAGGCCACTTTCTACAGATTGACATGATATATGATATACTTCCACATGCGAACATGCCGGTTTTCAGATTTGAGACATGTTCCTCTTAAATGCTTTAGAGAGGAATCAAATAAAGGAGTTGGCTCTCCTGCTGATACCACTTTTGGTTGAGGTGGAAGCAACTGGTGTCAACTTGGAAAACTTTCCAGGAAGGTGCCAGAGAGAGAGAGAGTTAAGCAATAATAAAAGTTACGCAGGGAGTTTCTGTGCTATGGGTATATAAGGTGCTCTTTGTTCAGGTTATTAAGGAATTTGAAGGAGGGGGAAGCAACAACAGATTTATTTAATACACAAGATAGTTGAAAACCTTATTGAAAAACTGCACTAAATTACTGGTTATTTTGGCAAGCAGTTTCTAGTGCCATCTGGCCTCTTTATGACTAGAAATCTCATCTTATAAAAGTCAGCTGAAATGGCTGTGAAGACACCACCTAAAAATAATTTCAAACATAGAAACCAAACGGAAAAATACTGCAATTCCTCCCTTGTTACTTTAAATTTTCAGATATATTGGTAAGTCAAATATCTCAAAGCCGTCACATTTAAGGGAGAAGGTGTGGGGAGATACAAATTACACATCTAGTAGATAATATATAGTGAATATACTGTATTAATAGCCAAAGCAAAAGAAGGGGGTGGAATTTGGGCACCACATCAGGCATCAGTCTGGCTTTAACAGGGCCACTGCAAGTTGGATAAACTGATGTTTAAAAAAAAAGATTGAATGTTTAGTTTTTTTAATGATTGTATGTAAATCAGTTATAGCAGATCCCTATGTTAAAAACATTGCAGAACCTCAAAGGTGTCTATTACTTTTAGTTAATCATTTTTATTGAAAAGAAGAAAAATCCACTGTTTTTTAAGACCGACATGATGAAATATAGCATAAAGATCAACAATGCAAAGCAGTGATTTAGACAAAAGGGCTCGCTCGCTCTCCAAAATTCAAATTGCTTAACAGTCTTTCCATCCTGGCACAAAGTACTGTTTAAAACCAATGAATGCAATAAGATTCTTTTTTTTTTTTCATCTCCCAGGATTTTGGTTCAGCATTGACCCAAAGAGGAACCTTGAGATAGTGCATCTGTCATGTTTTTAAACTATATGGCAGAGGCTGCTTGGCAAATGGAGCGTTTGTCATAGTACCGCACTAGCAAGAAGCAGATACGATTAGGAATGTAGGAAGCTGCCTTCCGTCAGTCAGCCAGGTGAGTTCACTATCTATTGCTGGCAGTACCGCCCCAAGATTTCGGGCAAAAGTTTTTCTGTGCCCTAAAGATGCCAGGAATTGATTAAACCTGAGAACTTCTGCACGCAAAGCACGTGCTCTTCCCACTGAATAATCAATCCCTCCCCGACTTAGACTGCAGAGATCGTTAAAAAAATAAAAATCAGAAGCACTTTCAATGACGCAGAAGTTGGATTACTCTCAATTCGGATTAATCAATTTGGACTGCGCTCCCTCTGGTTTCCTTCCCAAGGAATGAAGCTGCCCTGAAGCGCCGCCTATTGCTTTCCCGGCAGCGTGCCTTGCGGCTCCGTAATTCGGGTCAAGGAAGGGAAGCGGGTGTGGGACTCCGCGGCCGAGGCAATTTCGGTCCAACAAACTGCGATCGAACACGACAGTCTCACCTCTGCAGCCGAGCACGTTTGACAGGCACAGAACTACTCCTGGCGACTCCCGTTTCCACGGCAACCTGCTCCGGAAATAGCTACGACAGCCTTCCTCGAGAGCCGAAGGCAGGAAGACTTAAAACCGGCTGGCACCGAAGCGGAAACTTGATTGGCCAGATGCCTTCAGGAGGCGGGCACACTTTAAGCAGCCGAGCTGCTGATTGGAAGAAGCGCGGCAAGCTGAACGCTAAACTGGTGTAGAACATGCATAAGGGTAACGTTGCGCTGTGTGCCCCATAGCAACCATCTGCTGTAAGGCGTTGCTTCAAGTCTTTCAAACAAAACAAGGGTTCGAGCGTGCCTAAAAGCCCCGCTCTCTTAACTCTAAACGACGTGGGAACAAAGGTTCAGCGATTCAGTAGCTGTTGTTGCCAGTGCTAAGCCGAGGCCATCAGCTGGCCAATCAAGTTTCCGCTTCGGTGCCAGCTCGCTTCATTTCTAGCAACCAAACGTGTCCCCCACATGCAAAGTCGATACAACAAGGGCAAAGTGCCCCACCTTAACAGGGTGCCCACCTTTGCAGGGTACAAAATGTCTGCTGGTCTTTGTATTTAAAATAAGAACTTGTACCCTTGAATATAGAGGCGTCAGCAGTGTGGCAGTCCAAGTTTGAGTATGCAAGGGATGTGCAGGTAACACCGACTGAACCTTTCTTATGTTATGCCTATTCTTTGAGTGTGTTTTTTTCCTCAACTCAACACACCTGATGTTTAGAAGTACCTGAAAGAACAGGCTGAAGGGGAAGTGAACTGCAGGCAGGGGAAAAGCCACTTGGAGAGGCTCAAAGCAGTCACTTGCATGTTCTCCCCAGAAGAGGAAGTGCTGCTGGCTTTATGCTCCTGCTCCCATTTGAAAGGGACCCTTCAAATAGGAGCCTCCACAGGAGAAGGAATGAAAGGAGAAGGCAAGCCACCACCGCCTCCTCTTCTGGGGAGAACTTGGGAGTGACTGACTTGCCCCTCTTGACCACCTTGGGCAGGTGACCCTAAAGGTTGGCCTAGTTATGCCTCTGATAAGGGCCTTCCTTCACTTATATGTGTCTTCCCATAAATAGGGTTACCAGATACAAACTGGGACAGAGTGCCTATGCCTTTAACCATTGTATAGAAGAGGGAATTTTGGCAGGTGCAGCTTTTGAAACCTTCCATGATGAGCTGCACCTGCCTAAATTCCCTCTTCTATACATAACAAGGGTTTAAGGTGTGGGCACCATGTCCCAGTATGTATTTAGTAACCCTACCCATAAACTATCTCTCTCTCTCTGCCTTCTAGGTGGGTATAGCAAACATCCAACAGGAGGCGGGGCTTTGTAGGTGTGGTGCTGATGTTACAGGAATTGTGTGAACGTCAGGCATTCTATAGAATGCCTGGCAAAGTATGAAAGAGGCTGGTTTCATTCTGACATATATTTTACCTAGGGATTGTATATCATGCCTAGGTATTCTATAGAATGCCCACCTTTTTTTGGCAAGTATGAAATAAGGTTATTTCTATATTTCTTTCTAGATTTTTTTTTGTCTAGTGGGTCATGACAGATTGTCATTTTAAAAAGTGGATCGTAGTGTTCAAAAGTTTGGGAAGCACTGGTCTAATATGCTTCCCCCCTCCCCCCAAATAGACATTCTGTAGAATACTAGGCATTCTGTACAATCCCTGGATAAAGTATGTAAGGTCAGAATGAAATAAGCCTCTTTCATACATTGGCAGACATTCTATAGAATGCCCGACTTCCGCACAATGCCTGTAACACTGACACTGGGCTAGGCTGATTGGACCATTCTGACATGCCTTCCCATGGTATTTTAAAAACCTGACTTTTAGATCTGCTTTCCAAAACTGGTGATAGGCAGAAGCATCCTTTTATGTGGAAGCTATATTGCGGGAAGTAAAGTGTGTGTGTGTGTGTGGAAGCTATATTGCGGGAAGTAAAGGGGTATTTATATTTGTATAAGTGATTGTTGTATGGTCGATTGTGTATATTTTAGTTTTGGTGTTGTCTAGTTTTACCGTGGGGAAGAGCACCTCATTTTGTTGCACCCAGTTGTGAGTGTAATGACAAATAAATTTCTTATCTTATCTTTTCAATATTTATAGACAGTTTTACTAAGTTTTTGTGACGTTTTCCCTTTTGTACGATAGCTATTCTTACATTACCTTTAGCAACAAAAAAGGGAGGGTAGGATAACTTTGAAAAATACCTTGACAATAAAAAGGTATTTTTACATGCGTTACACTTATACAGTTTGAACTCCAAAACCCCGTGTCGTCCCCACTCTAGAAAAGTAACACATACAATTGCCTATCTATATTCCAGCTGGAATTTTTTCCCCAAACAATGCATACATTGTAGTTTCATGATTATAAGAACCACCCATCCAGCTCCAGACAAAAAGATAATCTAGTTTAGTAACTGTTTCCAACAGCAGGCCACCAGATGCCTCTTATTATCTGAGCATCCGGTAATCAAGGTATGTCAGAAGCCTGCAGGAAAAATGAAAACCACAGAAATAAAAAACAAAAAAGCAAAGTCTGGCTGGTTCCATTCAATATACACAATTCAGCACATCCCTCTTCATTACCAATTCTTTTTGGTCTTTGGCACTTGTCTCCTATAATTTTTGTCAAGCCTTCTTCACTGTCACCAATGTGTCAGTTCCATTCCTCTTTTGCTGCACATTTGCTTCAGTCACCTGAGCTCTGGACTTCTTGCCACTTAATTTTTCCAATCTTATAGGATCTATATCAAGCCATCAGCCAATTGCTCTAGCCGAAGATATGGTTCAAAGTAGTTATTGCAAGTTTTTATCACAGCCATACTGTGAATATTCACAGGTGTTCAGTAATTAGCTAAACTGCTTTGTCCCAACAACGCATCATACAAGTCTATTCGGCAGATGGTGGGTCAGTTTAGGTAAATGGCTAGCAGCTAGTCATAGACCTTACCTCCCAAAATGCATGTTGTTCACCTGTTAAAACAGATGCAACATCTATTATCCTATGATAGAATGCTACACATTATTATATGTAGCAGCAGCATTTTGGAAGGAAATATTAACCTTTTCCCCTATGTTGCTATTCTCCCAGAATTTATTAGTATATCTGCGGGGGTGGGAAAGAAATGATGTGCAGGATTCAGATGTATGTTCTGTCCCTCCCCAGCAGCAGGATTAATAGCAATAGGAAAGGAAATTTAGATTGATGTGAGGTATAAATTCTCTCCAATATGTCCCTCCCCACAACTGCTTTTAACTTTATAAGACAGGAAATCAGATCAAAAACTCCCATCATATTTTGGTCCTAAGCCAACATCTACATTGTATGGCAATGAATTTCATACAATTGTCCTATGTTCATCTTTTAGAACTTATTTTCACAAATATTTATTGGACCTGAATTCTAACATCAACTTTCAAATTAAAAAGTAGAACCTCATTTCACACTGTTTAATTTTTTTTGATTTTTTTAATTGTTTTAACACATTTTCTTTTGCACTTGTCCTCAATTCGATCCATGCCTTGTTTAAGTGACAAGTGGGTGCGGTGCCCCAAACTGAAACAGACCACCAAAATAAACCACTTACCTATATGTGGTTCCAAGTAAGTGGGTTGCCAATTCCTACAATCCACCCCCTCAACCCAAGCAGGACTAATACAGTCTGTGTATTTGTGGCTTGCTAACATTTCCCATGTTAGAAATGCAATCCACTTCAAACACAATGTCAGCTGCCTTGTAACTTCACATGTTACGTTGTTCCTGTGGGGTCCAGAACGGAATGCTAGTGGATATTGGGGCATGCCTGTATATTTAAAAACTTCTGCAAAGTGCACACACACAATAGGTGACTGCCAACTGCACTCTAGCTTGATTCAGGGTCCTATGCCTCATTCCAGTCATGTTTATGCGAGGGGTGAAAATTCTCTCAGTGGCTCTTCATTGAGCATGACTGGATCATTCAAATCACCCTTGCTGAAGAGATGCAGCAGAATTATATATCCTCTGGCATGCCCAAGCAGCAGATAGGAAGATAGTGGGTGAGAGCCTCTGAGGTTATTTCTTGTCATCTAACAGGAAAACTTGAGAGATGCAAGAGTGAAATAGCTCTCTCTCTCTCTCTCTCTCTCTCTCTGTGTGTGTGTGTGTGTGTGTGTTTCCCAGAAACAAAATATTTGTATATTTAAATGATTTATATTCCATCTTTCCCTTCAAATAAACAGTGTGCATTTTAGATTATATTAACCTTTACTTTGTCTATGCTGTTACAGAAAAAAAAATCCAATCTTTTGATCTGTTCTTCAAATCAGATATTCACCAACATCAGCTTTAACCCTTGGTTTCAAATCTTGGTTCACAGCCACTGTGGCACAAAGTGGCAAGGCTGCAGTATTGCAGCAAGAAGCTCTTCCAAGTTCGATCCTGGTGGAAGTTGTGTTCTCAGGTAGCCGGCTCAAGGTTGACTCAGTCTTCCATCCTTCCGAGGTCAGTAAAATGAGTACCCAGCTTGCTGGGGATAAAATGACTGGGGATGGCACCACCATGTACAACAAAGTCTGCATAGTAAACATTGCAGTGTGATGTCACTCCCATAAGTCAGTAATGACTCGGTACTTTGCACAGGGATCTACTTTACAATTAAGTGACACTTGCACAGGGTTTAAATTAATGTTAGAATTCAAAAGCAGAGTGGCCTTTAGTGTAACAAAAACTAGTTTCTGTGTTTAAGTATATTTTAATCTCAACTTTACACCATGAAAATAATTTACAATATGAACACAAGTAGTTACAAAACAATCAAAGCAGTAGTTATTTTCTTCAAAAGCTTATTAGATGGTTGTTTCTAGATGACATAGCCAATTAGCATGTGAATTAATAAAAGAAAAACTAGTATAAATACCTTTGCACAACCCATATGACAGACACACACAGGACACATAATTTTAGGATCCAATTCATAAAACTATTCACATTGCCTAGTGTCATTAAGGTCAGGTTTTTCAATCGTTGAAAATAATCAAGTCCAATGAGAATGTATTCTTACGCCAAAGCACTACGGCTCTTGAATTATCCATTTTATCACCAGCATCTACTGATATTAATTGGTAACATTTTGTTATTGAAATTGCTTACCATAACTCCATTAGATTTACAAAATGAAAATGTTATACATAAAAACACAACTGTAACTGAATAGCAGTAATCATTTCCCAACATAAATATTTAAAATATCACTTCATTTCAAAACATCTTGTCCAGCAGGATTCACATTCAATCAATCAATCAACAGGTACTTATATACCGCTTTTCAACACGAAGTTCACAGAGCAGTTTACAGGCAAATAGTAATAATAAAGTTAAATGGCTCCCTGTCCCAAAAGGGCTCACAATCTAAAAAAAGGCAGACCGCCAGCAACAGCCACTAGAAAGACTGCGCCGGGGTGAAGAGGGACAGTTACTCTCCCCCTGCTAAATATAAGAGGAACACCACTGGAAAAAGTGCCTCTTGTCCATTGGCAGGAGAAAGCTCTTCCTTAGTTGTATATATATGCCAGGGGGTGGCCTAACCGTGGTCTGTAACACCCATGCAGTTCTTCAACATATAATGTGCACCCTGCGGACATATGTTGGCTGAGCTTCTTTTTGCATCACAACTAATAAAAAAGTAAATAAAAATTGGTTAAGCTTTATAATTATTTACCAGTTATGAACTGAGACTGGGTTAAAATACCCCTTTAATAGTGAGTAAATGTATATAAGAATTTAAATGCTACTTAAATATTGTGGCTCTCAAAACTTGGTATAAGCACACATACAACCTGTGTATAGCTGTCCAATGAATACACTAATTCTAAATTTAGACAAGTTTAATTCAATACTACTATACTACACTCCTACACAAGACAGACAGGAGGCAAACAGCTAGGCTATTTTCAAACAAAAGGCACTTACAAAAAAGGACAATTGTTACAAAATATTTTGAAACTTAAAATCTTAAAACAAAATCACCATGAAAAAGGGCCATATGTATGAGAAAATAGTCCCATTAGCATGCTACTGAAATATTCCACAGAACTCCCATCTAGATACAGAATTACTTCAGGTAGATTACCCCTTATCTAGACATCTGAAATCCAAACACTTTTGGCCAAGACTTTAAAAAAAAAAAACTTTATATGGTGTGAACACTAGCAGGTCTTGTGCTCATTCCTACGTGCTGTGCAGATACAGGCTGTTAGTTCTGTTCTATGCTCTGTGATATGGACCTGTATAGAAATTGCTTAAGAATGTCAAAGAGGCCTGGGGGTAACAGTGAAAAGAGCAAGAGGAAGCATTTCTAATTATATATAGTATATGCAGTTATTCTGAAATCCAGACAAATCCGAAAGCCAGACTCCCATCCCAAGCAGTCTGGATAAGGGATGCTCAATCTGTATACGGAACATATTGCTATTTGAGTACTTTTTTTGTCTAGAATACCATGGACAAATATTGTTGCCAAAGTTAAATGGCTATTATCCACGAGCATCAACCATAGCAGCTAAATGGAAGAAGCAGCATCTCTTCAAGTACCAGGTGCTGGGAACAAGACAACATGAAATCCTTGTGAGTTTCCAAAGACATGTAACTGAATGCTGGAATAGATGGACATTTGATCTGATCCAGCTATGCAATTCTTATGAACAGAACAAAGTTGGGAAGAATAAAATCTTTTGAATTTTTTGTTCTGTTTTTTTTTTTTTTTAAACAAAACATATGTCTATCACAAATTGTGTTTGTGGAATACATACTCTGGACCCTGTACTGTAAATAATAATGATCTTTCATAATAATCTCTACCATGCACAACTGCTATTGCAGCTGCTACCACAATCCTGCCATAAGGGACAGGAAGTCTCTTTTGCCATGCTAGAATTTTCCCCTTTCTACCGACCCTATGAACCGTTTATTCACTGAAGCAGCCCAATTAGAGGACTGGACATACGTTTGATGTTCATCAGTTTATTTTTTTTTTT